>VXBU01011241.1:1054272-1168257 GCA_013400315.1 Bombycilla garrulus | reverse complement strand
CCCCCCCCAGTCTTTTAACTGGGAAAAAGCACTAAATTTATTTCATGTCTGCAATGGGAACAAATTCATGAAAAGACAGTTATTTCCCATTTCGGAAATTTTTGTTCTAGAAATTCTGTTTTCCTAACCAAAAGTAACTCTGCTATTAAAGAAAATGATGGCTTCAGTTTCTTGAGAGGATGTCACAATTGGAGACTGGGAAATTGTAGGAAATACTGCAGTATTTTTCTCCCCATCCAATAGAGACCTCACAGAAAACAATGTCCATACAAAAACAAGCTTTGCCAATAGTTTAAGATAGATTTCAGCCTATTTCATTGAATTTATGAAAGACAATTTTAGTCACGATACTGTGATTTGCAGACAAATTTCGACTGACAACTCGACTACCAGATTTCACAACTAAAAGTTTGGAGAGTTTCTGCATTTTCAGTGATGTACATTTCTCATGATTTCATCACACAAGGACTATGAGAAATGGAAAGGAGGGAAGATCACTGATGTTTCTTGGACAAAAACGCTCTGGAAAGAAACAAACAAACAACAAAACAAAAAGACTGCAACACACAAAAACCAAGACAAAACCAAACAATTAAAGAAAACATAATTACTCTTGTCAGAGCTACCCTGACAGCACATAAAAACAGGCTGGTCTTGGATCCTCAGTACAGCCCCTCTACTGTAGCTACGCCAGGCTCGTGAACTACAGTTCAGGCACAAACACTAGCATCACTGATTTTCACCTTACAATGTCACAGGATCAAGATCTTCCTTGTCTTACCAGTAATGAACTGTAAACCAAATGCAAGGCTGTTCTCAACGCAAAAAGGTTTGTTCTTGCAAACTGCAAATCACCCTCTTAATGGCAGTGGAAGACTGCCAGTCCTGAGCTGCATAAATAATGGAACTAGACCTCGCCAAGCTGCGAAATGAGAAATAACACGGCTGGCTATACAGCTGAAGGCGGGATAAGGAAGACAATATGAGGGCTTTGACAGTAAGAATAACTTTGTAAGCCATGGCTTACCTGATTTCTTTCTTAAGATATTATAATATTCTCAAGATAACTTGCACTTTCAGAGTTACAAACCTACAAATGTCCTTAAAAGGAACACCCACCACCGTCTCTCTTTAAAAGGAACCACGACAGCAAGTTCCAGGTAGAAAATAAAGTAGTACATTTACTAGAAACAAACTTAAAGACAGTGAACGTCACATCATGAAAAAGTAAGAGAGCTTGAACAGAAATCTTCAATACAAATTCCTAAGGAAGCATTCAGAAAACTCAGGGGAACCCCTAAATTCCACCCCATCTTATGTACCATCATGAAAAAGATCCAAACACCAACACCTTCTGTGTGCAAAACCACAACTTATGTGCCCAGCAGAGCAAAGCAAAACCATCCCAAAGTACACAGCCATTTTGGACACAAAGCATGGGTACCAGCTGACCTCACCAACAGCTTCTCTGTTCTCACCCTGAGCTCCCTCATCATTTCCTCACTCATTCTCTTCAGACCGTTTTAGCTACCAGAGGACAAAGGAATGCTACATAATCCATGTACATTTTGTTCACGTGCTTTGTTAATGCAGCCTTGTACATCTGCCCAGACGTTTAGAAGGGAATATTCTAAACAAATTAATGTAAAATGCAGCATATAACCAGCCCCTTTGCCTGCCTTGTGCTTTTCTTTTAAGACCAGCACACTGCCAACAGTTTGCATCCCAGCAGCTGGGCCAGACAAAGAGCAAGTTCAACAGAGGTGAAGGTTCAACAAGGTAAAGGAAAAATTAAAAAACTCCTCTGTGGTGCTCCTGCTTGTTCACAAGGCTGTTGTTCTCTCCAAAGAACCTTGGCTGGCAGCACTCCAGCTCCTGCTCCCTCGCCGTGTGACGAATGCCCCGGCGCAGGGCCCAGGGCTGAGCCAGCTCTGCCAGTTCCAGGGCCACGTGCCAGCTCTGGCTCAGCCATTCAAATCCTGCCTCTCATGAGAGGCCCTCTCACTTTTTCAGTGTCTGAGATTATCTCGCCCTGAAGAGCACAACTGCTTCAGGTCTGGAAGGTGCTCATGGTGGTTTTGCAAAGTTAAAACCACATTTAAAGTACTTGGAAAGAAAACAACAACAACAATCAAAAATCCTCCCAATGTCTACGAGCACTTTGTGGTTCAGAAGGATTTCTTTGATTAGGCACCTGTAGATCAATTTGCAGTAGTACTCCAGCACTTACTCTTGGGGCCAGCAATAAAAACCTCCTAGAGGTTTTTAGATCTATAGTGGATGGCTATGTCCATTTATGTTAAAAATCTATTGCTTCTTCTAGTGACCTCATGCCTTAGGTACAGAAGCTACTGTGAAATGAGTACACTGCAGGTCACCTCTATCAGTACATGAACAGCTTTTCCAATTTCAGTGTCAAGACTTTCCCTCTCCCCCCACCTAAATGCTCAGTCCTTCTCCAGCACATTAATGAGCAAGTTGAAAAGTGACCCACACTAGCAATTTCATCTGCTTTGAAGTTTTCTTGCCCTTTCCACACTATAACTTTAAAAACAACAACACCACCACACAAACAAACCAAAGAAACAAAAAACCAAAAAAACCCCTCTTCTTTGCTTCTTGGAAAACAGGAAAAAAATTTCCTGGTTTTGCAGGTTGGTTTTGTTCGGTTTTTTTTTCATTCATTCTAATAGCAGTACAAAAGACTAGCTCCTGTTTCCTCTCACTAATACCAAATTCTGAAAGCAAAAAGGACACGTTCAGCTTCTTCATGTTGAGATCCACCCTGATCCATCCAAACCATTAGCAAGGGCCACCAGCACACAAAACACAAGTGCCTGAAATTTCTACAACTTGTGGCTAAAGGCTTTTGGCCCTGTGGAGATTCTTACAGGGTGAGAGTAGGTGGGATATTTTTACAGAACTAATGAAGAAATTAGAGGTTAAATAATTTTTTTCCCAATTTTTAATACAGGAAATGTACAGAGAAATCCACAATATAAGAATAAATTGAGGTTTTTGGATGCAGCTATAAAGTGCCCATGGAACACCTGAACATTTCACAATCATTTTTCACTGTTCAGTCACAAGCAGTAATATGATTAGCTTTTACTTAAATTCTAAATCAAAATAAATGCTATATCCACTGTCTTTCCTCTGACTGCTCAAAAAAACTGTTCTCTGCCATCTGAACACCTCCTCCTATGGATAAAATGAAGCTTATTTGGCTTCACTGTGAGAAGTGCTGCCTCTCATGCCCATACCCAGCGGAAAGCCGCACGCCGCAAACCGTGCGAGGCCGGCGGCTGCTGGGAGCCTTCAGCAAGCAAACATCGCGTCAGAAGCCCTCACTTCAACAGCCACACAGCTCACCAGCTCACTGCACTTATACCCAACCCTCTGATAATGTTTCATAACAGGTCATCCCTTTCGTAAGAACCTCGGCATTAGTGTAAATGTGTAACTCTTTAAAACCTTTCAGTTCAGTAGGTGCGCAGCGTGCACACATAGCACAGGCAGCTTCTGATGTAGTTATGTATCCATTCCATAAATAATTATGTATAAACAAAAATGTGAACGGACTGCTTACATGAGTAAAATACACCTGTGTTAAAATGATTATTCACACATTAAGCAGAGATAACATAAAAATTACTTTTGGTATTCTCCAGCATGTTCCCACAAGGTAAAGAGTTATCAGCTACCTTGGGAACATGGTTATTTTTAATGACGGAAAGGTCATTTAAGTATTTGACAAATATTTTGAAAGAATTATGTACTTTCAGGAACTCTAAAAACTTTAATGAGAATCCAGATCAAGTTGTCCAAATATTTTCATCCCAACATTCACCCCTTTTCCCAAAATGTGATTCCAAACCAAACAAAGAAAATAAAAATCCACACCACTCACCCCTAAACCACACTTGATAACTGTTTATCATATTTCTGCTTTAGAACAAAATAGGGAACAAAAGTGAATTTGGAGCTCCTTAATGAGTGTTTTGGCCACTGCACCATACTGTGCATAGAGCAAGACTGTTGTTTCCACAGCATGAAATGCATGCAATATTCACTGACAGGAGAAAAAAAAAAATCTAGCTTTAACCTGTAGAAAAAGAATTCTTGAACAGTTCTTACTACAGAAATAATTTTTTTAAAAAGCTGACTAAAACTGTGGTACATGCTAATCTAGTTCAATGTTTTATTTCCTTCGATTTTCAGTAGTGAATAATACATTTTATTTATAAAATTACAAGATCAAAAAAACCCATTCAGTGAGTTTTTATGACTTGCTTCACATAATATTACAATATTCTGCTTGTATCACCACACAGGTATTACTGCTACTTATGAGAGGCCAGCTACAGATGTAGAGGTGATCCATGAAGATTTTGAAATTAAATAGAACACATATCAGACTACAAGAGAAGACAAAGAGAGGGAGAGAAAGACTAAATTGAATATTCACTGCAGTGAATCATAGGCAACTGACTCTTTCCTATGAATAAGCAAATAACCTGAAAGTTCTTTAAATGTTTGGTTTTGTAAAAAACTGGAGGAGTTAAGGTTCTAATAATCTTTGCAGAATGATAAGTCACTTAAAATCCAAGTTTGCAATGGAAGCTTCAATTTAAAAGAGCTATCCATAGATCCCATTACTTTTAGTAAGCCTGCAGTGATCTCTCTACAGTACGTATAGTCAATGCTATAATGAACTAGATTATGTCCAAGCACTGAACTATGTACAAAATCCCATCACAGTATCTTTGTCTCATTCTCCAAAAGCCCTCTCTCCTGACATTACTTCGTACAAATTTACAGAGCTTCATGCATTAGCAGCAAGCTTGTCAAACAGCTTTGTCCCCTCCAAAGAACAAGATCCCACCTTGTGACAGATGTCTGACAACTATAAAGAGCTTCAACCGCCATTAAGACTGCAAAGAGCAGACAACTGATCTCTACACTCAAAAAATCCATGTAAGTAATTATAACCTTTCTTACTGAATTACCTAGATAGCCAGGAATAGTGACTTATAAATTAAGGCAGGTCATCTAAAAATTGTGCCCAAGGAGCTTCTAAAAGCCATAACTCTTTTGCATCATAAAAAATAGAATATCTGATGTAACATCATCTCAATGAATGTTGCATAATATGAATAGAAAAATATGCTAGCAAATTATTATAATACAGTGTGACTATGCACTTGTAAACACAATATGACAAGCTGCATGCAGCAAGATTTGCTTTTGACCATTATTTATTTCTGAATCCCCCAAGTCAGTTTTACAGCAGCTCTCTTCCAGGATGTGATAGTGGTATGAAATTGCAGTGGCTTAGCAAAAGAGTAACTATTTGCAGAATCAAATTATTAAATACTTGCCCAGCATAGGAAAACCTAGTAAACACTCAAACAGGAAAGAACAAGCACTGGAAGATACTAACCACACATTGTAAGGTACCAAGAGTGGAAAAGCTTAGCCAGGAGCCCGGTATCAAATCTGCTCTCAGTCCCAAACTGAAAGCATAAATAGCTCCATGCTTACCAGATGCAATTCACCTTCAGAGGGGAACAGCCAGAAAGAAATAACATTTGGTCAAGCAACTATTCTTTTAAAATAAAAATAACACAATGGGACACGCATGGACATAGAGAAAAACACATACAACTTCAACCACAGCTGGATACAAGCAGGCTTTCATCCTGCTCCTTTCCATGTTCATTCCCTCCCTCCTAACAAACACCTAAACAAAGAATAGGAAAAGTTAACGGAGAAAGAAGTACATCTTTTAAAAGAACCTATCACAGAAAACAAGGTATCAAGTATAGCTTCACAGCATGTAAAGATGCATCAATGCAAAATGATTTGCAAATCACAAGAACTACATTTCTCAATGTAGCAGCTTAATAAATCAAGTTTTCAGCACAAGTTATACTCACCTCCTGTTGGCAAAAAGTCACTTCTTAAGAGGAAGTATTTGATCATACATCCCTTTGACTGTTTTGGCTTAACTTTCCAGGCAAGTTAAGAGGGTTCAAGTAGAAATCATGCATGAAAGATTCAGCTTGTGCATAAAAGCTGCTTCACTGCAGATGGTATTAATTTACCACATACTTAGTTTTTCAATTTCAAATAGACGGGAAAACACACTGGGATTCTGCACTGGGCACCTTATTTTTCTGAACTGAAGCAAACACATAGCCCTTGGAAGTCACGAGGCTTCTTTTGCTCCCTGGAAGAGCTTAAGCAAAGACTTCTCAGCTCTGATTCACAGAGGGGGAGAACAGCTCTTTGCTCCATCTAATGGTGAAAGGGAATAAGCATTTCCATAAGGTTTTGCTACATACCAGGTGAAGTCAATCCAGGGCAACTCGTGCATGTTTTTTTAAGTCATAATTGAGGTTGTTCGGTCTGTGTGGTGATAAGGCATGACACGGGTACACAGAGCTGCAGAGGAGGCAGAGGAAGACATGTTCCTGCATAAGGCAGGTAACTGCTGCTGATGTCAGATCCCAAAGCAGGAGCCATGGCGTTTTTCCATGCCTGTCTCTGCTCTCTTCCCCAAGTCTCCAGACTCTGTGCTGGAGCTGGCTGCATGTCTCAGATCTCCTGCCATAGGATGGGGATGTGAGGGCAGGAAATGTGGGGCAGGGCCATCAGCACCAACTTCACACAAAGCACTGGGCAAACAGCTGAGCACCTCCTGCTGCCAAGCAGGGTATGATCTGGCAACACAGCACTCTCCCCAAGGCAGCCTGTCCTGGTGACCCCAGCATCTGTTTGAATCTGCCACCAAAGGCATGGATGGAGGGAGACCAGCCTGTATGGCTGGCCTCCACCCACAATTCAATGTTTGCCTTAGCAGACATCATTATCCTGACCAAAGGCCTGTGCTGCTTTTCCACTGAAGGACTATCAAGGATCTCTTACTCTCCAGGGCTTCCAAGAGTCCTGTGAGAAAGTAGGAAAAGAAAGAATCAGGACAATTTCTGTAAGACCTAAGACCACAGTGTTTCCAGGGAACTTCTGAAATGGTGTAGGAGTTCCTAAATACTGTCCCAGTCTGTTTCTTACCATTCTAGCAAGAGGCTGGAACTTTGTGGTTCTCTCCTAATTTCTAGCAGGAGGCTCATCCAGTACTGTCTTCTGGAATCAGGAAGCACACAGATGTTTAGACAAACCAAATGATGTGTGGTTTGTTCTCACACAGCAGGTGCTATGCTGAACAGCAGGGTGACACAACAAGGTGGTTCCGCTCTTCCCAGGCATTCAGACCAGAGCAGAGAGCACTGTCCCTCCACATTCACACCCAGAGCATAAGCAAGTATGTTCATACACCAAACACCACCTGCTGCTTACTGTATGATGTCTGTGTTCACACTTACCTTCATAATTAATCAACTCCTGAACAGACAGTAAAAATACTTCATTTGCCCTTCTAGGAAATTAATTAATTTGGAAGTACTAAATCTTGGTATGCAGGTATTTTGAGTTTTTTATACATCAATGTTCAAGGGAAAAGGACTTAAAAAAAATTAATTCCAAGTACTCAGAGCACTTTAAACAAGCTCAATTTTCAGAAAACAAGGAGGAAGATTTTATCAGGTGTGAATTGGTAGGAAAAAAAGAAAAGCCAAATAGAAGCAGAATTATATTCTAACCTGAAACAAGACACGGTGCTGAGTTTTTCCCAACATAATGTCCCATCAAGTCCAGTAATGCAGCACAAGTTAATTCAAATATCTCCTAAAGATAATTGCATCTGTATGTCAAGACAGTGGGGGTGCTTTGCAGGTACAGAAGTTTTATTTTATTCTAATTCTGTATGCCATCTAGAAATGTTATGATCTGGTCATCTTCTGGCAATTAATACCTAAACTACATCCAGTTTTGCAAAACACCTAATAGTTGTATTATTAAAAATAATTTAAACATTATCTCATCTCATCAAATTTTTTGTACTTTGATTTCTATGAAAATGTGCATATGTTTACATATGAAATAATGTTTACTGCCCTATTCCTGCTACACATTCCAAATTCCACAAATACTTAAGACAACACCTGTAAACACTAACTTGATAAAAGTAAATGCAATAACTTATCTGAAACTTATCTCCCATTATGAAATGGGAGTCAAGACACAAAGCTCCTTAGGCACAAGAATAAAGACCCTTCACTGCCACACCACAGTGTAAGTACCAGGAAAAAAGTCCACATTCAGAAACCAAACATTTCAAGATTCATCTACAAATAACTAGACTAAACTCCTTCTGATAATAATTAATCACTAGGTCTTACAGTTCCTACAATGTACTGGTCAAAAGAAGAGCAATTCTATATGTCTAAAGGTGCGGCAACAAGCAAACCAAACTGGCTATTTATTATCAAAGTTTCTCATGTTCTTCACATAGAAAAAAAGAATTAATATAGTCAGAAGTGAGGCCATGCAACTCCTCAGAGAAATTTGCCACATGGCATTTTATAATTTAATAGGCATCCACTTGGGAGGGAAACATTGCTGAGGTCAAAGATTTCACAACTTTACACAGATGTATATAAAAGAAACATTAACACACCTTGACCACATATAGGTGGGGCATTCCTAGAGCTGACAAAGAGGAGACCTAATTTCCTACAGCCAAGCTTTGAAAGATCTAAAATATATTACTTACCATATAATTCAATTGTAACAGGTAGAGCTAAAATGTGCACAAAATTTATGGTACTAGAATGGAAAGTAGTAAACAGTTAAAACATCCTACGTGCAGTAAAATGCTCAAATTCATAACACAGACGAGAGATGCGAAGTTTTTGATCTGACTAAAGACAAAGGAAAAATTACAATAATTAAAAAATCCTATGCCAGCTATGCAACAGCAGTTTGAGCTAAAGATTCAATCCCATCAGTAAAGAGGCAAAGGTATCTTCCTCTGTTTTTTACAATCCTTATGTTGAGATAAGATGTGCATGGTTAAATCTGGACATTCTCTAGCTCATCTTTAATGTTCTTTAATATTCAAGCTCTCCTCCACTACTGCCTTAAGTAGTAAAGGTTTCCTCTAGCATACAAGCTCCCCAGAGTTAAATTTCCTTTGGAACACTCTCAGCATCAGATATAACTGAATTAACATTAGCGTAGTTACTCCTCATTTCTTTAGCCCCTCCTGTCTTGCCTTCCCTCAGGTACACTAGTGCTCTTACCTCCCGGCACTTTGATTCTTTGCTTCAAACATTTCCTTAGGAGTTCCAATGTACAACAAAAATTACGTTACTTTTTTTGCATTTATCCTAGAATCAGCAATTGGGTTGGGTTGGGCGGGAATTTAAAGATCATTTAGTTTCAATCTCCTTGCCATGGGCAGGGACGTCATTTAATTACATCAGGTTGCTCAAAGCCCAATTCAGCCTGGCCCTGTGGCCAGGCAGGATTCCAGGTTTATCTTTCTCCACAGTTAACATATGCACTATATTCTCATCTACATTTACAAAACATGTTACCTTTCAGTCTCACATTTATTTACGTATTCTTAATATTTAAACTACACTTAAGATATTTGTACTAAATAAAATTTCAGTTACACCGTATGTTTATGACTTCTCATTAAAAGAATTTTAGATGATTGCTTCTCAATTTTCATTTTGATCACTTTTTTCCTGCTTGCTCCTTTAAAACATATGACTAAAAGAGTATAAGAAATATAGGCCTATGAGCCTTCCCTCTTATCTGTGATGTGTGCACATGCACTTTTTTTATGTTTGATGTTTTTAAATGAATAGAAGTAAAACTTGATGGTTTGTATCTCAGCAGAGAAGAGGTAAAAGAAGCAGCAATGAAGGAAGTATACCATGCAAATCACTGCATTACACAGCATCAAAACAAATGTCTTCTTAATATATGAGATCCAAATCCTATTTAAATCCTGAAATAAAGTATAACTGCTCATCCAATTTATCAGCTAAAATCAGTATGTAATATAAGTCTGTCTTATTAGATGACTTATTGTCTAGGAAAGGTAGTTCCTTGCTCAGCTCTTGGGTAAGTAGCCAACTTAAGACAATGTTTTGCAAAAACAAGTGAACATTTTATTCCATTGTTTCAGTTATAATACTGATGCGTTTAAAATAGCTTTCTATTTCTCCAGCTTTCCATTTCCCAAAGCACATTTCTTTCAATTGTGTTCATCATTCTCTATTTTGTTTACAAGGAGGAAGGGGAAATGAGAAAGCAAAGAACTTATATAAAGAGAAAAATACGTAACTATTGAAGCTCTACACTTGGCTTTGGGGAGATTTAAATGATGGCTCAGTAATTTCAAACCATTTTCCAAAGAGCATATTGTGATAGACTGTTCCCTATCCTCACCATGTGCCATTCAGAGGAAGGAACTGTGAACCACAGCTTGAGATGAACCTGCTACCAACTTCCTATAGTTCGGGAGGACTACAGATGGGCCAGCTGGTGACATTTACTTCTCCAAGAGGCAAGTCTGCCCAGACTGAAGTCACCATCCTCTAGGGTCACACCAACTCCTCTTATACCAGGAGCCAGTTTATCATAGCACTCGGGTTGTTCCCCTCTGATTTAGGTGAACTCACCTTCGGCATTTGTCGTGGTTCAGCCCCAGCCAGCAGCCAAGCCCCAAGGCAGGCACTTGCTCACTGCCCCACCAGCAGGATCACGGAGAGAGTTGGAAGGGTAAAGAGAACTTGTGGGTTGAGATAAAGCAAGTGTAATAGGGAAAGCAAAAGCCATGCACACAAGATGGTAAAACCAAGAAGTAATTCACTGTTTCCCATGATCAGGCATCTCCAGGAGAGCAGGGCCTTACCATGTGTAATGGTGACTTGGGAAAACAAACACCATCACTCCAAACAATGTTCTGCCTCCTCCTTCCTCCCACTTTATATACTGAGCAGGAGGTCAAATGGTATGGAATACCCCTCTGTAATTTGGAAAAGGTTGGAAAAGGCCTTGGCTCTCTATAAGCACGGGTCAGCAATACCAAGAACACCTCCATATTATCAACCCTGTGCCCAGCACAGATCCAAAACCCAACCCCCTATCAGCACCATAAATAAAATTAACTCTACCCTGCCAAAACCAGCACAGCACTGCAGCGGGTTAGGTAAGCAAAGACAAACTCCTATGCCTTCTGACTAATGGGTGGTAACTGCTGAAAAAAAACAGTAAGTCAAGGGAGTTTAAATAATCTATGGTCATCAATTTTTAACCAACCTTGTAAAAATCAAAAACCAAGACAAAGAATTCAAGCAGTGAATTTAAAGATGCTTTCTTTCACATTAATAAAAGTTAATCAACTCCTGCTCAGCACAGAATTGGTGTCCTGCATCTCTGTCAGACCTCTACAAACCTGGCTTGTGCTTTCCTTTCTAAACAGGGCAGAACACCTTAGCACCCAGACTGTTAAAACCATATGAGATACAACTCTTCTGGAAAACCATTTTTAGAAGATTTACAAAGACATCTGCTGCAAAAATGTTTTGTTTCCTCTAAAAATCTCCTCCCACAAACACATAAGTCATCCAAAAGACAACTTGGGTCTCCTTCTGTATCACCTCTCAAACACAGCCAGCACGTGTACAACCTTGCAAGCCTTCCTGGCACTGTGGCAGTGTAACCAATTTAGTCGCTGAACACCAGAGGAATTTGCAAATTGGAAAAAAAAGAAAATTAAAAAATACACACATGCCTCCTGATGCCCAGAAAAGACATAGGATTTCAGATCTACAGAATCCACCAGAGCCTGCAGAGAGGTCACCACACCTGTGACCAGACTCCCTACCTTGACATACCACTTAAAATTGCCCTAGAGTCACACTCCCTGATTTATCTTTTGCTGCTACACATCAATTTTAAACCTCTGTATTCCCTCATTCTTCCTTACCGGATGCGATTTCTAAAATGACTCCAATTAAATCTCCTTCAAACATAATTGGAACATGTACAATTAGCAGGAAACAACTTTGTTGGATTGTAAAGAAGTGCCAGAGATGACCTATCTGCCCAAAATTAGAAATTTCTCCACATGGCTTTTACTAACAATCTCTGAATCACTACAAATCTCAGTCTATACTTACTCTCCTCCCTGAAACACTCCTCCCAAACTCCCACAGGCTCTAAGATTAAAATGTTCCCTCATCTTTCAACTGATGAAATAATTTAGACAGACTTCACTACATTTACTTGGCACCTTTCTTCCCCCTCTGGGCCTACAAACATAATAAATATTATGCTCTGGTATTTTTTGCATATTATGCAGAAAGCCTGAGCTTTGGAAATGTTTGGCATCATAATTACCTGAGAAATAAGATTTAAACACAATTTAATGTCAGAGTTTACAAACAAATGGGTAACAGAACTTTATGTGAAAGTTTATGAATGACATCTCATTGAATGAATCAGACTTTTTACTCTCAATTGGAAAAGGGTATTTTTTTTATCTTCCAGACATTACAGATAATGATGTCACAAAAGTTTTTAAATAAGTAAAAAAAAAATTAAAATAAAACACAAACAACCTCACAACAAAGAAGTCCAAAAAGAAAACCATACTACGGCAAAACAATCCAGGGTAACTTTTCATAGGCGAGGAGGAGAAACACAAAGTAATTGTTACCCTGAGACAATAGGGAAGGTTTCTTATTCCCTGGGTTTTTCCAGTATATATTAAGAATGACCCAGGCATTTAGTAAGCTGCAGCTGAATCCTGAGGCTAATGGTCTTTCACACAAATCAAATGCTAAACTGGGTAACACATTTCAATACACTTAATAGTGAGGCCAATGAAAAGTAATAAATAACACACAAAAAAACTGCAAGCCAAACATTTCTGGTGGCTTTCATTTTACACTGATTTTATTCATTTCTTTACTTGTGCTACCAAATTCTTTATATTCATGTGCTGCTCTATGTTACTAGCACACTACTTATGTCCAGATGTTAGGAAGAGCACAAAATACAGAATACTGTGTGCAATACAGGGTGTAAGCTGAGCTGTGGGTGCAAATGGAAGCAGTGTCATCCCAAGGATGAACTTGACCAAAATTGCAACACCAAGGGAAGAAATTATGCTGGGTTTTGATTTTTTTTTTTTCCTATTCTACCTGTTTTCTGCAAAGGCATTGAAGGAGAGTGGCACCACTTAAATATCTACCTTCTGTACAAGGAACTCCCAGCAGTAGACAGCACCAACCCAAAAAGAGAAGCACAGAAGCGGCTCCTGCTACCCTTCCTGTGAAGGGCAGGCAGTATCCCTAGTGTCATCCATATTTCCAACAGCTCCTCTGGGAATACCAAACTGCCCTTTGCAAGAGCTGAACCCCAGTGGCACTACAGGCATAAATTTTTCTGGAATTAACCTGCCAAGTCCCACTTTTTAGGGACTGTAGCACCTAAGTACGCTGACAGAAAGTTCCAGCCCTCACTGGCTCTTCTGTTGGCCACTGCTAACATAACCCATTTTGCTCTTGCTCACACCTACATGCCTTTGTTCTCTCACCACAGGACGACTGACAAGGTAGCTTTCAGCACAGAAAGGAAAGACAAACATTTTTCCCAAAGTCTCCCCATTTCAGATATCACATTCAAATCCTTAACAAGGCAGAATATTTCTTAAGACACAATTAGTTGGCCAGCATGACAGGCAGAGGGCTATTATTTTTGTAGACAGTTGAATAAACTATTCAGTAATTTAAACTATTAAGTTGAAACAAAACTGGATATATATGCTATTTAGAGTCTCCAGAAATACAGGCTTCACATACATAAGCCCAGGTATGTACAGTATGGGCCTCACAGAAATCAAGGGAAGTTTTGCTCTGAGCACCACTGAAATTGAGGATCTCTTTATTAAACTTAGTTTTGAGAAATGACTTTCAGATATAAAGTTACTATATTCTTAAATATTTACATTAATATATCCAAATATATTTCTGCCAGCATTAAAATTAATGTATGTACAAAGAAACTAATAGAATCATGGAATGATTTGAGTTGGAAGGAGAGACCTTAAAGATCACCTTTGGTCAGGGACATCTTTCACTAGAGCAGATAACTCAGAGCCCCATCCAGCCTGGTCTTTCACACTCCCAGGGCTGAGGAGCCTACAATCTCTCTGAGCAAACTCCGCTCACAGTATAGAATTTCTTCCTAATATTTAATCTAAACCTTCTCTCCTTCAGTTTAAGGACATTCTCCCATGCCCTATCACTTCAGGCTCTTGTGAAAAGTCCCTCTCCAGACCCCTTCGATACTGGAAGGTTCTGTGCCATCTTGATGGACCCTTGTCTTCTCCAGGCAGAACAGCTCCACTCTTTCATCCTGTCTTCATACAAGAGGTGCTACAGCCCTCTGATCATCTCAGTGGCTCTGCTACAGTCCACAGCTAAGAAAGCTGACAGCTAAAAAATGGTGAATGTAATACTAATCGTGAAAGGAGTGCTAACAGAATGTATTTGGCATTTTCAAAGACAAATTATTTATACATTCATTATTTTGATTTAAAAACCAAGTAATTTGCAAACATAATAAATTTTAAAAAGACATAATTTAACATAAATTTGTAACCAAGTAGGACCCACCAAGAACAGTTTTTGGCCCTTTGCTATTTAACAGTTCACTAATGATCCAGAAGACAAAGGGTTGCTGGTAATACAACCCATCACTGGCAGAGGGAACAGGGAAATCATCTGAAGTTTATAGCTGGGCATAAAATATTCTAACCTATTCTGTAGAACTTTATACATATTTTGAAGAGTAACATCTACAAACATCTACTAGTGAGCTAGTAGGTGAATCTGGTCTCCTAGGATGATGACACACAAATGAAGAAGTACAGAGCAATCTTTGGATAAATCAACAGGAAAATAACAAAGAATATTGATTTTAGTATGTTGTATTGCACTGGCCAAGCAGATGTTAACAGCACATATGCAGTTCTTTTTTAAACTTTTTAATATAAACACAACCAAAACAATTTATATCAATACAGTAACATCAAAGGACTAGAGAAAATACCTTACAGCAAGAGTTAAAACATGTCTGATTAGTTTAGAACAAGAGTATTGAAAGGTGACTTCATTAGAGAGTATAAACATCTCACTAAGAATAAAGCATTGGAGCTCTGAAGAAGAAACCAGAGGCAATGCCTGGAAACTGAAGACAGATAAATTCATATTAGAAACAGAGCTTAATTACATTTTTCAGCAATGAGGACCATTAACTACTGATGAAGTCAGAGTGCAATGCATCTTCACCATTGGTAAATGAAGACCAAAGAAGCTGCACTCCATGAGCTGCACAGCTTCAGAAAAAGCCTATATTATACAGAGTTTAACCCACATGATGTAGTTGTCCTGCATGACCTTAAAATTGCTAGGGCATATGAATCAGCGCCAAGACAAGTAAATTAGTAGTAATAAACCACACAGGATCACACAACAACATTAGAAAGAGATTCCCTATTGTTTTTTAAGTCACTCAACCCTTCTACATGGAAACAAGGCATCTTCATCTGGTAACAACACATTTCCCCCATATGATCTCATTTCATATAATGAAAAGGCTTTTCATTTCACGCATACTTTAAAAAAAAATTAACCTTTTTCTACTACTTAGCAGCTGGGATAAATGTCACCTAGATAGTAACACAGCACTGCTGAAAATTATATCAATACTAACAAAATCCAATGAATGCTAATTGCTCTAATACTTCAAAACGTTACCACTAGCAGGCAAAGCTCATTTAGGTTTGGAATGACTATTTTGATAAAAAAGAGAAACATTGATTACATAATTTGCACTCATTTTGTCACTTCTGTCCTTTTTATCATTTTCTTTTCTGCCGCATAGTTGCTTGACACTGCTGACTCACAGGCAGCAAGTATATTCTCAGACTGAATGTAAATGTATCTCATGCCCCTAAATTGCCATTTTCCAGATATTCATCTCCTTCTTAACACCACCTGTACTCTAAGGGTGTATCTGAAAGGAGATTAAGCAAAGAAGCAGAACTGGCCTCTGAAACAAAATTGTTTCTTGATTGCTTATAGGAAACCATTTCATTCGGCATTCAGCTACTCCTCCAGCATACTGAATCGGGAACTGCACAAAATTACCTTAATTTGCAGATCATAAATACCAAAATACACACATCCATTGTACAGCAGGTCTTACTGGCCTGCAAAATGTTATTGTCAATAAAAATGCAAGCTTCAGACTACCATATATACATACTATAGGGGTATTGATCCTTAAGGAAAGCAAGTCCTTACCTAAAAACAACAAACACAACAACAACAACAAAACCACCAATGGAGGGAAAAAGTGGCACAGAAAAGGATCTGGAGAGGTCAGATAGGCCAAGTCCCATTACAGTGCAATCCAGACAGAGAGTTTTCCCATCTATTCCTCAGTTTCCAAGTAATCTATTCCAGAATTCACGATTTTTGCCGCTTAAAAGTATTCTGCCCATTCTTTATCTGTCTTCTGCTTGTCTTTGTTTTTTTCCAGTATCTAACCCACATTTTTTTAGCTGTACATTGGAATTCTTGTCCTATCCTTTATGAATACAAAGTGTATTGTTGCTTCTCCACGGCATCAGTCTTTTACACACATGAAAATTTGTTTCTCCCGTCAATAAATAAAGTGCAATTCTCAAAAGGTCAGTTTTCATAGACATTACCCGTTTCCTTCCCTTAAACTAACATCTTTCCAGAATCCCAGTGCCCTGCCCACATCAATGCATGGGCGCAAAACTCAACACTGTTTTCCCAGTCTGCACTTAGCTCAAGTACATCCTCACCCAGCCTGCATAAAAACAGATGCTGAGAAAGCTGGAGGGGGGAACATGCTATGAGGCATCACAGACACAAAGACTCTAGGTAAAAAATAATGTTGTTCCCAACTACACTCAGGTGTTTCTATCAATATTTTAGTCTACTAAACTCACTTTGACCTCCTTATAATTATGAATTTATTTGTGCAGCATGATAAAAAATGGCTGTGATTCTACCTGAGGCTTCTATTATATTAAATTATACCAATGAGGAAAACTCTATAAATTCACTATAAATAAGGGGAAGGAGAGAAAATCATATACATATGCATACCTGTAAAGTAAATAGCTTGCCTAATTTCAATAGTTCTTACACCATATACTTTTATTACATTTTAACAAAGAATAGAACATTTTGTCTCTTGGAAAAGTTTGATGCAAAACCTTAACTGATGACTGGACTAAACATAGAAATAATTTAGCATAAACTAATTTATCATTGTTCTACGCGGTATCTTCCACCTGATCTATCTTGCTATCTTTCCTTCCTGACCTAGACAGCTATATAACAGCAATACTTACTTTAAAAATGCCTAGATAAATGTTTCACAAACTCAGGACCCACTTTTTTGTCATTTGCCTTGACCTCATACGTGCAAGCCCTAGTGATGCTGATGTCGGTGGGGTTTTTGTCATTCAATTCTCTGGTCCATAATTAGATCTCATATCAGGAACAGTTATTTATTCCAGCATTTGAAAAGACTTTTCATCTACCCCAAGCAACTTGCTTTTCATTCCTCAGTCCTTCAGGCTTATACACACGAGAAAATTGAATAAATCAGATTTACTTAATCTCTATCAATTTGTCAGTGCTTTATATGGTTGGATCTGAAAGCTTCAGATTAACAAACTGAGGGAACATAGATGTTGCTACAGGACACAAAAGAACACAGACGCACCTGCTGCTCAAGGTGAAGAAAAAAGAGGAAGTTTATTTCTGACTCCAACTTTTATAGTTTTCCAAAAGTGACAGTGGATTGGAGGGTGACAGTGCCACCTCTCCAATGACACTGGACAAGCTAACAGTCTATCAACTTTCTCCTCCATAAAAGAATGCAAAACAGTGAGTTGTTTAGAGAAAGTGTGTGAAAAAGTTCATTACAAGAATGTAAACATCAGAAAGCTTAGAAAATCTTAAAAAACCAGGGTGACATTTACACATGAAGAAGGCACCACATCTCAGCCACCCCTAACAGGCTAAAGCACATTTAAACAATTAAATATATATTCTTGTATATACAAGGTCTTAACATATATTTAATAAATATATCCTAAAATGCGATTCATAAGCAAATACTGATACAGATGACTCATATTTTTTCTACAAAACCTTTAATACATCAATCAGAACACGGATTACACAAACACATGCACACACAATAGATTGCTACAGAAGGGGCAATTTGGCTGCCTCTCAGCAAACACAGATTAAAGCACACAAGCTCTAGTGCATACAAGAAAGAAGATAAATAACCCCAAAAGGTCACAGCACATTCTCTGCAATCTGTGGGTACTTATGCAATAAAAGAGAAAACCTGCTTCTGTGAATAAAACTCAGTGATTGCAGTATTCAGTTTCAATACACTTTCAAACATGTATGAAAACATCACAATCACTGTATGTGCCGCAACATTTTTTCTAGTAACAGGTACAGTTTTCTAATCCAGTGAGAGGAAATACAGTGGTGGCTACAATTAAGTACCATGGCCACCTAACACAAAGCCAAATGCCTTGACTAAGTTTTGTTTTATAAAGGATACTACTGCTGATTTTCCCATTCAGTTCATATTCCCAAGTAATTCAGAAGTGTGCTTTTACATAATTTTTCTTATACTGCAAAAACATCAGAGATAATAAATCCCCATTGTCCTACTTCTAGTAATGTGGTATTTAAAAATTCTCAGGAAGGATTTCTTCCCTAGAAGGATGAAGAAAGCATTGAAATGCACTGCCAAAGGAAGTTGTAGAGTCACCATTCCTGTAAGTGTTCAAGGAACAAGTGGACATGGCTTTTAGTAACATATGGTCTAGCTGGCAAGGTGATATTCAGTCAAAGGCTGGACTTATTGATCTTAGGGGCCTTTTGCAACCTTAGTAACTCAGTATTCTAATGCTACAAATGCAGATTCTTTAAAAAGAAGGAATCAGCTCTCAGAATCAGGGAATTTCTGTTATAGTTCATTTCTGTTATATTCATGGTTTGGGAAATGCTAATTCCACATTAACCCTCTTACTGAATCTGAGATATTCATGGAAACAGAAAAGAGATGGACTGAAAGTTCCACAGAATCATGTTATTTCTTTTGTCAGTCATACCACTATGGTTGGGCCAGTTACTGTCATACCCTGTCAATATTCTAATATTTGCTTCTCAGAAAGGAGGAGGGGAAAAACCGGGTGGGGTTGGAAAGCAGAGAGGGTCCATGCTGCATTTTTTTTTTAAATTGTTTAATGGAGTCTGTACTTAACTGCACATTTCCATCATACATACTTCAAAACACAACGGGCTCCTCACCATGCTCACTTTATCTCTGCTTCCAGGGTTGACTTTTGAGAGCTAGGAATAATTTCATGCTTTTCCATACTCCTCCCCCTTCCCAGCAAGTAGTACAGCCTTTCACTGCACAGCTTAGCATACAGACTTTTAATTCTATCTAAGCTAAATAAAGTTTTGTTAAGTTAACTGTTTGTTAACCATTCTCCTTGGTCTAAACCAGCGTGTCTGCTACTTTCCTTAAAATGTAGTCGAGTTAGCAGCATTTTTAAAGCAAAAAAAGATTTGGCAGGGAAAAATCTTACTGACTGGCATCCTTTTGGGGAGGCCTGTAGCACTGTCTTTTCCCCTGATTGCAGATGAGGGGAACTGTCATGCCCCTCTTTATGTGCTGGCCATGCATCCATCGAAGGAATCCCTCGCTGGTGCCAGAGAGCCGTGGGGGTGCTCCCCCCTGCGAAGTTCAAGCAGCTGAGACAGATTTCACTCCTGGCTGCTCATCCCCTTGACCAGGAGCTGTTACAGCTGCACAAGAACTGAGCCTGCAGTGCTGCAACAGTGGCTCACTGGCACGCAGATGAGCTGAGATGGCAGCCAACACAAGTGGGGGATAGGAAAAGGGAGCATGGAAGCACCAGGGAAACAGAAACCTGCTGAGGGGCAGGACGGGACAGAAGAATTCCAGTAGTGATAGAAGCTGGAAATAAAACAAAGCTGAGAGAAACCTGGAGTCAGAAGATGCAATTGAGAATAGCTGTGAAGTCCACTAGACTCCTACATTTTCTGTCTCAATCATACATACAGAAGGTACCAGCCAGCTGCTGAAATTAAGATTCAATATATGACACATGAAAAGATTACTGCTATTCCAGATACTGGATGATGTCTTTAATAACATAAACAAACCAACCATCTAGATAAAAGAAAAAGATATAAACCATATATATATATATCTATATCTAAACACACAGAGTAACTGTACAGACACAGGAGTACAAAATTCTGGCTTTTCCCAGATGGACAGGTTAAAAAGGAAGAAAAAAGAAAAAAAAATTTAGATTTATAGAATAAGCAGGGTACTTCAAATCACTTAAGCCAGTGTCTACAAATTCCAACTGTAAGGCTTCTCCTTAGCAGAAGCTGACTTGAGCCTTTTTCTTGCAAAAGAAAGAAAAAATGTCTACACTGACAAATTCATTTATGGCACAAAGAAGGATTCTGACAACTGCAAAAATAGAAAACAAGTATTTATTTAAATTAATACGGTTTTAATTAATTTTAAATTAATATTTTTTAATATTTTTAAATACATTTGAGACCAGAAAGAATTGAGGAAAAAAATTAAAAGTAAAACCAAAACAAACAACAGCAAAAAAAAAAACCCAAAAAAACCAAACAAAAAAAACCCCACACACAAAAAAAAGACAGACACAAACCAACCTACCCTCACAAGTTCTCATTGTTCAGAGAGAGCTAAAAAAATGAACAGCCCCATGAAAAATCAGATTTATGTCCTATATCACAAGTGAAGACTTAGACATTTGTTTATCCTTAATAATTTCATATCTCAATCCCTCTTCTGTGAACAGATTAAAAGGCTCCTGAATCTTAGAGCAGCAGTGCAAACTGAATTCAGTATAGCTTTAAGTACGCAGATACAATGGTAAGTGAGCCACAGAGCAGCTCTGGGAAACAAGCAGTTCTGCACACGCTGCAGAATACGGACACACAGACTTGAAAGAAAGGAGATGTGGCCAAAGAGAAATATGAAGCAGCTGATCTTTGTTAGATCACTATCCCACCTCACACATAGGAATATAGGCATGGCATGAAGAAAAAAAAAGAAAAAAAGACTGTTCAAGCAAGGCCAAGTTGCTCTGTCAGCATCTTGCCCTGCATTTCTATTTGCCAGTTTTGACATAACATATGCAGAAATTGCACAGTCCTCATTCAGATTAATTCTACTTTTCAGGAAGCACTGCAAAAAATGTGTTAATAGGAAAAAAAATTGACATCCTTATCATACAGCATTTACAAGTTTCCCTACCAAGTCTATTATTTCCTTATTGGGAAAAAAGGATTCTTAAAGTCTTTAAAAAATTAATATTTTAAAAATAAGGAATCTAAAATTGAAGATGTAAGAATATGACATAATAAAATTAACTTATGGAAAGAATGCTAGATATTTCACACCATGGACTTCAAAACCTTTGCCAAATGTTTCCTGCCTTTGCATAAAATGAGAGTTTTCATTATATACCAGAGTGAGATCTTCTGGTTTGTATCAGTTTCAGTTCCTTTTGTTAGACAAAAACATTGCTAATATATTAGACAATCTTTTTGCAGAAATGGGTTATCATATCACATTCCTAATGCATTTGTGCTCATTTCTACCACAACGTGGCTAATGCAGCCAAAACTGCACTCTTCTGCATGATCCTCAACAAGGCTATCAGATCTCACATCACTTTCACAAGATTTCAGTCAAGATTTTTCACGTTAATGTGACACCTTAATTTAGAAGCATTAGGATTGTTTTTACAATTAAGACTCTGATATAATTTAAACAAACCTCAACTACAGCAAAACAAAATGTTCCTATTTTATTAACTCATTTCAACTGTGAGCCAGAGAACATATCTTAAAACTGATTAACTTTTGACTGACAAAATTGTTTTGTACGATGAAGCTTAAGTATTACAGGCTTTCTTCTGCAATTCCTATTGATTTCTTAAGTTGCCAATATTAGCATAAGAAAATTACAAAGACAGATTGCAAAGGAAATGTAAAATCTGTGTTTATCAATAGGTACACACTTCAATAAACTATTTTCTTAAATCTCCAGTGAAATATACTGGATTTCCTAAATATCATCCTTTGAAAGGTGGTTTCATTCAGAAATTAATGAGCTGATATTTTAAAAGTTTAGTAGTTCCTATAGAATTTATACAGATTTTTTTAAAAATCCACCTCTTGCTTCCAATATTAATTTCATATTTCTTTCCCTGATTTAAATTACCAGTATCACAACATAAGCATTTGCCAACTATAAAACACACAGATCTTTCAGTAAACCAAAAAGAGAGAGGCAGAAGCATTTTTCTCTTCCAGATGTAAAACAAAATGTTTTGGACAAATTTCTTACCCAACTTCCAATCCTAAGTAAAACTGAGGGGTAAATTCCATTTTCTGGGGTTTTTTCGGTGGGTTTTTTTTGTTTGTTTGTTTGGGGTTTTTTTTGGTGGGAAGCAGGCATGGATTTAAAGCAAAGGAACACTGAACAACAAAAATGAAAATCAAAATAATAATTAAAATATACCCCCAGTGAAGGTGGGAGTTAAGAGGGAAAACATACCAGCTATGAATAAAAAAGGAGAGTAGAAGCCTACAGCAAATATACTACAAGTTAATGGAGCAGTCTGGCCCAGAGGGACACTCACTGGATATATCTTTGGATGCAAGCCTTGATACTGCATAAATCACAAATGAATAAGCATTATTCAAGCCTTTTCCAAGTACTCTGAAACAAGTAAAAATATTCTCACAGACAGAACAGCCAAAACTGCTCAAAATAAGTCCCCAAGCCATTAGAATTTTGAAACGGCAAAGTCAGGCAAGTACTTCCCTCCACAGCACTGTCACCTGTGCCCCACCTTCCCCAGATCCCTGACTTCCTTCCACTTCACACCCTCCAGAACCCTTTTCCAAAGACGAGATTCAAGTGCTGCCATTTCCCTGTAGGCAGCTGAGCACACCAAGAAGCTGCAACCACAAGTTGCTGCCCTCTCTCCGCTTCCGGAGGAGTCGACACATGACATGAGAGCAGCAGGGAAACAAACCCAAGGGAACCAGCACCTCACAGCACCCATGGCTGCTGGCACAACAGATCTGAGCTGAAAGCTCTTAAGTGCCACATAAAATACTTCAGCTTACAGAACCGTCTACATTCCAGATAAATTGGGAAGAGTGACACCCGCAGGTTGAGGGAGGGCATCATGTCCCCAGTGAGGTACATGTGGAGTGCTGGGTCCAGCTCTTGGCTCTCCAGTGCAAAAGAGATATGGACATGCTGGAGCAAGTCCAAAAGAACATCTGGCAAACAAACAGAGTTCAGCCTGGAAAGGAGAAGGCTTATCAACATGCATAATGATCTGTTAGGGAAAGTAAAAAAGACAAAGCCGGGCTTTCCTCAGTGTTTCCCAGTGTCAGGACAATGAGAAATGGGCACAAATTTAAGTACAGGACACTTAATTTGACTAAAGAAAAGATTTTCTTACAATGAGGGCAGTTGAACACTGGCTCAGGTTGTCAACAGACTTTGTGGAGTCTCTACTATTGGAGATACTCTACACACAACCAGTCAAGGGCACTGGACTTGATGGCACCCAGAGGTACCTTCCAGCCTCAACCATTCAGTGATAATGCATACAGTAAGACTAAATGACCATCCTGCTGCTTGATGCCGAATAAGAATGGAAACACAGCTTATATACAAATGTTAGCAAACACAAAGATGATTAATTAAGTCTCCTACTTAAAGCTACACTGAATGAGCAGAACTAAAATAGATAGGGCTTCTGCTTATAATTTGTTGGCCCTGACCTCCCTCTCTCTTAAGATCCCTCTGCTGTTTGATGAGGTGACATTTTGTAAAGGCAATTTCTAGATTCAAAAGAACAATTTAATGAGTCAAGGGGGTGCCAACTTGGCCTCCAAACTGAGGAACAGGTTGATTTTTCTCTCATTCTCATTAAACACTCATTCTGTCCCTGCTATTTCTCTCCCAAACACACATTTATTTCTCTCATTTCTTCTGCATGCTGTTTAATCTTTTGCATCCATCAGGAATAACCCTCCCCTGTCATCACTGCATCCTGATTCATCAGCAAGTGACATTCTTGAAGTAATAATTTAAGAGTCATTTTAACAATGCAGTCCCTGCTTCTTGCTTCACACTAACATCTATTTTTTGCTCCAAAAACAAAAGGCAATGTCATGCACAGCCATATTAAGACCCTCACTGCAAAGCTGTAATTAGTCTTCTTTCAGGCCCTGCCAACATTTCTTCTTAAAGTGGTAGTAAAAATGTGTACAAACAAGCACATCTCATCAGTACTCTGCCTAGGAGTGCGTTCAAGGAAAGATCTCACAAGGAAGATTTGTAAACCTTGAAACAATTTTTCATAACCTTCACAGTTTAGGTGATTTATAGCAGTTGGTTTCAGGAGTTGCTACCAGTAAGTACAAGTGGGACAAGAATACGTGTACTCTTTTCTAAGGATAAGTGATTTCATTTTTCTTCCCACTGCCCATTTTCCTCTATCTTCTCATCATTTCCACTTGCTTTGCTATTTCCCCCTCAGCTCTCCTACTAATTCAGTCCTTAGGTCCAATTTCTACCTGCTTATAGTTGATGTTGCTACTAGATAAATTTAAGAACTTAAAAAAAAAAAAAAGAACTAACAAAAACCCAAGCACTGCAAGTTGTGTTTTGAATACTGATACATATAAACTACATGATTTTCTGCATGCACTTAATTAATGCCTTTTCTCTTGTCCTCAGTACTCTTTCTTTGTTGCTTTTTCAGCAAGATCTCCAGTGGACTCCTGGCCTTTTTCATAACATCAAGGCAAATTCTGAATTATTTTCAACTAAGGGCTATTAATTGTAAAAAAAAAAAAAAATATAAAGATTGAGAAGCAAAGAATAGATCCTTAAGGCACACTCAACTTTCAATTCAGAGCTGGAGAAAACAGAATTTAAATTTAGAGTACAGAAGCTTGGCTGTTCTTCTGTGAAGATGAGAAGGAAAATAGATTCAGATTCTCAGGAAAATAGTTTAATAGTTTAAATAAAATACTAGTGCTGCTTTACATAAGGCAAGCAGGACTACAGATAAAAGCTCTTCTTCAGCTTCAAGCTGAATCAGCTGAGGAGAACAACAATTCAACTCCTTCCTTCCCTCCAAGAGCCTACCAGATCTGTCTCTGCAAAGGAGATCTACATAAGATTAACAAAATCTTACCACATCTTTCTGCATCCTCATTCTCTAGAAAATCCCTCCAAGTCTGCTGGTTTCACTGCAGTAATTAAGTAAGAAAAATAATTCTTTTTCAAATGGCATAGAATTACCCAAATCATTTTGACCCATGGAGGTCAAAGGAGAAGGGCACACAATTCTGGCACTGATTATAAAGGCCCAACAACTTCAAGCAATTTGGGGCCATACAGGCACCAGTGCCTTCTTTGGCTGCAACTGAAAGACAACATCCAGCAACTATTGAAACACCTTTTGTTAACTTGCTCCAAGAACACACCAGCCTGAAAGAACTGTTTTATCATCATATAGCATAGGATAAAAGCCACAACTCCAGAACAGCTGCATGTAACCTACGTTCTGATTTCAGAATCCAAGAACCTGCCATTCAAAAAAAAAGGGGTGATCAAGAAAGGCCCTCAAAACAAACAGGTGTAAGGTTACTGGTGGACAAATGGAGTAAATCAAGACAGGAAAGAGCATGAACACAGTGCCAGATATAATACTGAACATAATTTTCCTGTTCAGGTAGTACATTCCTAGTTCATAGTTTAGTTAGCAGTTTTGTTAGCTTTCAGAACTCTTTCAATTCAGCATATATTCAAGCAGAGACAACAGAAGTTCACAGGATTTGCTCCTATATCCAGAGCTGAACAAACAGTTGCATCATCCCCATGACCTACTTCTCCTCAGAGAATCCTTGCTTGGATGCCTTAAGATCAAAATGAATGGGCAACTCTCTACTCTCAGAAAACACTGGAAATAAAGGGGAAAGGAGTGTAAAAAATCTACTGTCGCTGTCACGCATCATTCTTATCTTTTGGCTTGAGAAACACCAGGATTTTCCTTTAAGATCCCTCAAGAGGCATTTGGAGCTGCAAGTGCATTGTGACCTGATGGGAGCCAAAGCTCACTCTAAAACTGGCAGCCCATCAATTATCCCTTCTAATCCAACAAACCTTGACAGCCATAAATTCTCATGAACAAAACATGTTATTACATAGCTGAAGATATGTTTAAGACACTACTTTGAAGGTACCACCATGCTGCACAAATTTGAAAGCTGTCTTCTGGATCTTCTAAGACAAAATCCAAGGACAAATTCATTGCCAGGCTGGACACAGCTCTCAGCAACCTGTTCTAGTTAAAGACGTTCCTGCTCATTGCAGGGGGGTTGACCCAGATAATTTTTAACAGCCCCTTCCAACCAAAACTAGGCAGAGGGGCCCTGCAGACAGACCTCAACAAATTGGCCGTCATCAACCATATGAAAGGCAATGATGGGCATATGACCATATCATGGACAATCACCAACCATATGAAGTTTGACAAGGAAAAGTGCTGAATTCTACATCTGAGATGAGGAAATCCTGGTTGTGTATATAGATCAGGAAATGAGAGGCTGGAGAGGAGTGCCAGGAAAGGGACCTGCAGGTCCTGGTTGATGGCAAGTTGGGCACAAGCAGCACTGAACATGAAGCGTCCAGGAGAGCCAACCCTGTCCTAGGGGACATCAGGCCCAGCATCACCAGCCGGGCAAGGGAGGAGATTGTCCCGCTCTGCTCTGCACTGGGGCAGCCTCACCTCAAGTGCTGGGGGCAGTTTTGGGTGCCACAATGTAAAAAGCCCATCAAGCTATTGGAGGCTGTCCAAAGGAGGACCATGAGGATGGTGAAGGGCCGTGAGGGGAAGCCGTATGAGGAGCAGCTGAGACCACATGGTCTGTTCAGCCTGGAGGAGGCTGAGGGGAGACCTCACTGTGGTCATCAACATCCTCATAAGGGGAAGCAGAGGAGTAGGTAGCAATCCCTTCACTCTTGTGACCAATCACAGGCTTTCAGGAAACAGCATGAAACTAAGTTAGGGGAGGTTTAGGTTGGATGTCAGGAAAAGGATTTTCACCGAAAGTATGGCTGAGGAATGAAACAGGCTTTTAAAGCCTGACAGAGCTCAAGAAGTGCTCAAATAATATTCTCAGGCACGTGGTGTGACTGTGCAGGACCAGAAGTGGACTTGATGATCCTGACAGGTCTCTTCTAATTCAGCATATTCTATGATTTTATGATAATTCCATTATTCTAAAAAGTGATGTACAGCACAAGCACAGCCAGTGTTACAATAATCTGATTTATCATGCATTTAATTTTCTTGCTAAAGAATGTGAAATTGACCTGTGTCACCAGCATTTGCTGTCATTAGTTCAGCATTTTCTTGCTACAGGGATGATCAAATGCTTCCTGACGTGTGAACTTCAAAGAGTTTATACAATGAGGACCTTGGGTAAAGGAATCTGAAGGGAGGAGTGGCAGCTCACCACAGATCTTTCATAGCTGATGCCTTGAGAGGCTACCTAGAACAGAGGCTAGACAGTGTCAAAGGAATAAAGAAGGTATTTATTAAAAATGCCTTCAAAGGACACACCTTGGGCAGTACAAGAGACCCCGGGGTCACGAATTTCTACACTTTTATAACTTTTGATCCATTTACATATTGGGGTTAATTGTCCGATTACAGCTGTTCACTCTCCTCAATTCACTGTTGTTTATACTTTTGGGCCCTGAAGCTGCAATGGTGTCCTTGGTTCTCAAGCTGGAAAAGGATTTTGTCTAACTACCCTGTGAAGAGAACTTGCTAACACTTTAGACGAAGTTCAGAGTTACATACTAATGCAGTACAGAATCTGGAAAATATGAAAGCTAAAACTTAAGGCACCAGCCTCAGTCTTCTTCAAGGGAAAATGGGAAAACAAACAAACAGAAATGACTTCAATCACCTCCTCCTTCATCTCTGACAGAGCGATCCAAGTAGACAGGAAGAGGAGATGACCACACTGTGGGAACACAGCTTTTATAGGGCAGAGCACACATGAATACTCAAAAGTCCTGGAAGCTTCTGTGAGTGACAGTAAATCAGCTGTATCAAGAGAGAGGAATTACTAGCACTCCTAATTTCGTGGCGCCTTTCTACTTTATCATGCAGTGTTGGCATGGGCTACAGTTCTAATGTGCCATCTTCCCTCACTAAAATACTTTCACCAAATTCAGTATTGTACAGTTTAAGAAACAAATGGCTCAAGAAAAGGGGCGTCCTGGAGTCATCCTAAGTGCGGCTTCTGACCAGTGTAGTCCCTAAATATAAATCATGTCCATTTTGGGGTTCAATCCCTAGGGGACTTTAAAAAGGCAACATTTCTGTAACAGCTCTTCTAGAGACCACTAACAGCATAACATAGCACGTCAATACATTTCTCTAAAAATTAAAAAGGGAACAAAAATAGTGTTGGAGCTTTCTACACTGATTTCAAAGAGACTTCAGCTAAGTAGCTTCAAAATGACAGCTCTGCTTTAGTCTCCCAGATTAGCTTGTTAAGTCTACGAGCATAACACTGGAAATAGCACATCTGAAGTAATAAAGCGAATAGATGCAGACATGAAATTTGGAGTTCTATCCCAATAATAAACTGAAAACCAAAACAAACATAAAAAAATGAAAGAAAGAGAATGCAAGAGTCTAATAAGATTGCGGCTTTTTTTTTAATTATTCTTTTCAAAATATCATGTCTCATACTCCTCAAGCTAATGCAGTCAAAGTCTCATAAAACACTGGGAAGACTATACTCTTGGAAAAGTCTCCTAATTTGAGTGGAAGCAGTTGCACATCTGTCAACAAGCTTTTGCAACCAAAATAGATATGGCCATCAAGGAGACTAATTTGCAAAATTTAATCAACACTTCCGCCTCCTTGCATAGTTGCCATTAGTGATTAGTTTCAATACTACCTTTGCTCATCACACAATGTTTGCAATTATCATTTAAAAGACATAATTTGTAAAAGTACATATAAATTTATATATAAATTTGCAAACTAGCAACGCTACAAATCAGCATGCCTATAAAAAACCAAGAAAGACCATAGGAACATGCTATATGACCCACAATAAGGCACAATGGCTGTATTTAATAACTACATTTAGAAAGCACGAGTCTCAAGTATCCAACATATCCAGCCTACACAGCAACACACACTATTCTTGATTCATGAAAATCACTGCTGGTCCCACAAACCAAATACACTGATTAACATTAAATAGCAAACCACAATTTGCTTTTGCTTTAAAAGTCCTCATGCCAAGCACAGTTTTTCCTGGTCTTTTCACTTCATCTATTTCTTTCCTCCCTTTTGGAGCACACACCAGGCTCATATTTCCCATTCTTTATTCACATGTAGTCTAACATGAATTAACTTGTGTGACCTCAGCATTTCCGTGGCTTGGGATCTGCCTCGTGGAGCCAAGTGTCATCTTAGAAACAAGGTAATTTGTGCTCCCTCTTCTGGCTTTACGAGCACACGGCACAACCTCAGCAGGGTGACATGGAGACCTTCCCAACACAGCCACCACCTTCCGCAGCCCCTCCTCCCCAAAAAACAACGCAGAGCCACAGAGAAAGCATTCACAACCTGCATGCTACCACCTGCTGCGGTGTCAACATTCTACCAAAATAACCCAGATCAGTACTCAGGAGAGTACTGATTTATATTATTTCACTGCTCAACGCAAAATAGCAAGTATGCAACTTCCAAGGACGGCACAAAAATAGCTTCCAGCTAATTTTTTAAGCCTATCCTAATGTTAATTTTAGCTTTGGAAAACCATCACGTGTAACAGAACACAGAGTCCAGCATCTTCCACAAGGAAAAAAACCCAGTGACATTAAGGCTCATATTTGCATATGTCTGACGTAAGAGGCTTTCATTTTCAAGCTTAGAAGGCATTTTAATCAGTTATATATTTATTTTCATAATAAAAATAATAAATTAGGTTATTTTGCTGAACTGTCTTTGGCATCAATGAAGTCCAGGAAAAGGAAGCGGAGGAAAAAAGCCAACTGCACCATAGCGGACTGTTCCAACATAATGTTGCACTGCAGTGGAGGTCCATTTTGAGGGAACTATGGTTGCCAGCAGCATAGCCCTCTTAAGTAATTTTGGTAGCAGTTGTCAAAACACATGTTCTTTGGAGTCTTGCTGGATTTGGAATACTTTATCTGGCCTTATTTTACAACAAAATGAAAATCTGTGACTACCCTCTAATAAGAGTATTTGAAGAAATGTTAAGTCTGGATGAAAACAGAAAAGTAAAATAATCTACAGTTTTCTCAGGAACGTGGAATATATGCAACAAAGTTGGACTAAACAGAGGCAAAGTTGACTAAGGAAGGGAGAAACATAGTCTAGGTACCTTTACACATAAGAACAGCTTGGGAATGGTTAATGGAATGAGATGGAGAGAAGCTGCAGAAGCTTCTGGCTGTTGGGAGCACTAAGTCTCATCACTGCTCTGCATGCCTGTGTTAGAATGAGAGAATAAAAGCAGTGGATAAGCCCAGGAAAAGGGATTGGAATTGAAGGAGTCCCTTTCCTAGACAGCTAATTACAACTACTTAACAGTCAGACACTACATCCTTTACTACTCCATTTTTATTCTTTTATTTGCAGTGGAATTCTTCCTCCCTGGAATATCCTAATGCCCGGTAGTCAGGAGCAACAGATGTTGGCTCAGATCTCCAGCCTTCAGAAGGGTTATGAAATGCACAACATCCAAAGAAGGGCACAAATTCTGCAACACCATTGTGCCTAATGATATTTTCTACTAGCTATTGCCAAATGGTTTCCCAGATCTGCTCATCAGGGACATCTGGTATTCTGTATTAGCCAACATGAATTGGTCTGGAACACTCAATAGCCTCAGGAATGTGGTGTAAATTTTCATACCTAAGGATGCTTCTTTTTTGTGATAACAAAGTTACTTGGACTCTTCTGTAGCTTTTGGAGGTCACCAGAATTTCAGACATTGCAGATGGGCTCTACAGTTCACCAACACACTTGCCTCAGCAGCTATCAAATCTCATTTGGCATCCAGCCTTTTTAGTTTCTGGAATGGTTTGTTCAATGATTCCACATGGTCTGTAGACAACTTCAGAAATGGTGCTTACAAACTCTCACAGAAGTTAATGCATGTGAAACTAGGTAACAGCAGTTCACTTTTGATACCAACTAGAAAATGTAGGGACACTCAAGAGTAGGTAGGTTATCTCTTGCCCTCCGTATTATTTTTATTTATTCTACAGTTCCTGTAGACATGTGAGCATTTAAACTACTGGAAAAAAAAAAAAAAAAAGAAAGAGAAATCTAAACATAAATAATCATAATTTAATTTACCAACAAACACTCATCAGCTGGCCAAGAGCATATCTTCCAGATTCTCATCACTTTATTTACTGTTTATCCTCTCCAAGTGGAAAAAGCGTGATAAAATCCAATTTTGTTTTTACCAACATATACAGACTGCTACACTCAGAATATCCTTCTAAATTACAGTTTGTATTAAGAATTAAGTGCTATGCTATGCAGCCCATGGAAGACGGATGAGAAGACACTTTTCCCAATGAAGCATAAGAAAGCTCAAGGCTCGTGTTTTCCTTGCAGTAGCCGACAAATACAACAGAACAGAACAGAATATTTTCCAAGATGTTATTCCTCATGGAGCCTTCTCCATGATAAGGCCAAATACAGCTGAAATCTGTAGCAAACTGACCTTTGAATCTTTTTGCCTAATTTCATCAGCTAGATGTTGAATTACATGCCACAGAAACACAGATTTCACACATTTTATGCTAAATCAGCCTATAACGTTCCAGAAAAATCCAACTCTTCATGGTATTCAAGGCTCGCAAAGAGCACAACTACTGAACAGCCAGTCATTTGGGATGCACACAGTGTTTCATAAAACTTCTGCTTCTTAAGTTTGTTTTGTCTTTTCTTCCTTTTTTTTTTTTTAACTACTTTGGAGGTCCAAAATTTTTGATGAAATAAGGGTAAATATCAAACCGATGCTTTACCTCAGCTAAAAATTTTGTTTGTGTACCGTAACAAAGTCCCCTTTTTAAATCAGTTCCCAAATATTCACCAGTATGTGGAAGTTCTTCCTACCCTCCAGCATTTTTTTTAAACAGTATCTGAAATTATGTGCAATGTCCCAGGTGAGTGTGGATTGTCTCACCAGCTCTTCAAATCTATTCCCCATTACAGTGGAAACTAAGCAATTCATCAAAAAACACTCCCCAGTCCATCCCTTGGATGAACAGAACACTAGTTTTAGAGGCCAGCCATGGAATGTAGATGGGTTTTCTACAAGTAATTCAGGAAAATATAAGGGTATATTTTGCAAATGGTTAAGAAGTTACAATCCAGTAACATGAATGAAAAGCTACTTCCAAACTACTGACAGACATGTCATACTAAACATTCTCAGCAAAAGCATTTACCCTGATTTTCTGAAATGTGTATATAAAAATCAGAAGGGAAGGAAAAAAAGAAAAAAAGAAGAAGAAGAAAGGAATCAGGGAAAAGAAAAAAGCCTACCAGTAATGCTTTTGGAGTTCCTATCCAGGGGAGCAGACTCCTAGCTAAATCCAGAAGAAAGTGATCTTGACTGCAAGTGAGGCACTCTTCTGTCACCACCAAGTGCCACTGCAATCAATCAGAATCACTATAGGAACACGGGGCAGAGGAAAACAGACAGTTTTAAAATTTAAATGTAAAAAGTGCATTTTTAATTTGAGCACGGGTATTTTTATTATGCACTAGAAAGGCATATTTTAGGACAATTCCACATGGAAATACAATGTCCTTCAGAAAATTCTTAATGTCCAATATCTACCTGGCATAATGAAATGCCAAAAGTGGCCTTAAATTTCAAAAATCAGTTTGAATTTTTACATCCTCATGTGGAACTTCAGTATACATTAGCTTATAGACTACCAGATACTAAACTCCCAGCTCTTTCTAAGGGAAAAAAAAAAAAAAATTGTCTTAATTGTTGGGGTTTTGTCCCCAAAACGAAATGCACAACAAACCAGACAATTAGAACAAGTGCCTTTTTCTGGAACAAAATTCTCTCCCATGTTTTACCAGGTGACATTTTAGTTCTGTGATCTGATCTTTACATTGAACCCAGTGCCTGGTCATTACGCAGGTAAGTTTGCCTTCCAGTTAACCACCATCCTTATCACTAACTATTTGTATGTGTTGATAAATGTCAAAAAATACTCAACAAGTCACCAGGCACTGAACTGCAGAAATATCTTTCTCAGAGGTGAAATAGTACTTTTTTCTTCTACTGTGAAACAACCGCAACTTCCAATACAGCAGGTCTAAATTATGAAAATCTAACTTGAGAATAGAAAGCCATGATCTTTGCCCACAAAATGACTGTACATTTACATAACAAAGACTCTCAACAGATATTTTATAGGAGCTGTACAGTAAGCTGAGTGGGCTTGTGAACACAACGATGCATTTACAGACCCCTAAATCACCAAACATGCAAGTCCTCTGTCGTTATTAACTCTGGGTTTTCAGCTAATTATTCAAAACGGTTGCTGGACTTGTTTGTCGGTTTGAAGAATAGATGGTGTAATCTTTCAGTGCAATACAAATGACACATCCCTGCTGAAGATTCTGCCAAGGCTGGGAGCCACCACACTCAGAAGCACTCCATCAGCACAGGGAAGCAGACACAAGATGTGTATGGCAGATTTCCTTCCCCCAGCCCCGGCCAGCAGTGGAGGCTGCAGCTCAGGTGCACAGGGCAGCTGTGGCTGGTCACACACAGAACTGGCACCTGGGATGGGCAGCTCCTACCAGGTGAAATTAGAGCAACAGTTAAGCCTGCAAAGTTTTGGCTGCAATTCAGGTTGCACTGTTATTTACTGAGCAAAGAGGCGCTGTATGCAGGGTTATTTGGCCTAGGCAGCATGCACAGTCTGGCTGGAAGGAGAAAAGTCAGTGCCACTCAGCTCAGTAAGAAAAAAATTACAAAGACAGAATAAAACTATGGCGTGTATGTGAAAACAAAGTAGCCAGGCTGTTCTTACTTAGTCAACTTTTGCAAAGGCTACAGAAAAACAAGAGTAAAGTTTACTTATGATTTCACATAACACTAAACAAACTTTATGGCTTCCTGTCATTGTTCACTAAAGGCAGAATCACCATGAATTTGCTGCCTAAGGCTCAGAACTGTTCTCCCCTGAACGTAAGTATAAATGAAAGCCTAAATCACCTATTCCCCCAACATTTTTAAAAGCCAGAATACTGAACTAATTAATAAAAAAGAGATCTGGATCAAGAAGGTGTCCTTACTGTGGTCAGAGTGCCCACACACACATGCCTGTGCCCCTGCCAACAGTGACAAGCGGTCCAATCAGGACAAGTGGTGAGTCAGCATTAAGTACTCGCTGTGAAAGGGGGGAACTAGCAAAAGAAAGCTGCTTGAGTTGGAAACTGATTGGAGGGGGATGGGAGAAAAGAACTAAAACAGCAAACCATATCACAGAAACTGAGAGACAAACTGTTTTCTGCTTACTATCACATTTATAGAAGAAAAAATACATTATTTTGAACACTGAGTAGATTAAATGTCAGTTCTTATAATTGCAGCCTGGTAAACAAATATATACAACTATTACTGGTAACATAGTATGCAGCTAAAATAAATTTCAGCCATTTTGAAATAACACCCAGTAGAACAGGTACTGTGTCCTCTAATTGGAAAGCTGTTATTGCAGCACTGAACTATGAACCATTTGGAAAAAAAAAATTGAAACTAATGCTGCTTTGCCTTCTTCTATGAAAGAACATTTTAAACATTTAATGCAAAAACAGAATTTCTCTTTTTCAGAACCAGCACATAACACGAGAAAATGGGATGAACTCTGACATTAATGGCTAAAGAACACCAATGAAAGGAAAACACTTCCAAAAACATATATTTATCTAGTCATTACAAGGCTAAAGAACACTATGAGGTTTGGACAAGCTTTAGAAAACAAAACAAAAAGCAAATTGACATTCTGCCATAAAAAAATACAAAGTACTTTTGGTGAGATGACGGAAGATACCTGGAAGAGTGAAATTCATCCTTTACCCTTTACATAGCAGGGTACTATTAAAATCTATTAAATAGTCATGGCACCAAGTAGCACACCCAGATACCATGGACAGCTTGAATCCAACAGGACAACCATGGAAACAAGGGGCAGGGGCAAAGAATCTGCCAGCTTTCCACACTGCCATTTCAGAACACCCCTGTCTCAACAAGACCTCCACAGGACTTTAATGCCTATTAAAGTCATCAAAACAGAAGAATTATAATCAATGTTTTGCTTTAAAAAACCACATATTTGTACCAGTAAACAAATACTAAATATATTCAGCATCAAAACATAAAGATATTGGAAGTTTTCTTATCCAAACATGTCAACTAAAGAAAAACAGACTTGTATTCCACTGTTCATATTCCAAGGATATTACTTATAAAGTAATATCTTCTGTGAGGCATGCTAACTGTAAGTCATGCAGATGCATGATGTTAGCCACCTAGAAAAAAAAGTGTAAAAGCTACAGTATTCTTAATTGTGCATCCTGAGAGTAATTCAATTGATACACTATATATATATCTTTTATTTACAATAAAACACCAAAGCTAAAAGAGCTTTAGTAGTTCTAAGTTAAATTTTTTTCTATAGAATCATTTGTTTTGAGGCTTTTTACAGTTCTCCTTTAGACATATCCTTCAAGATCCCCATCACCTCCATCTTTTTTAGACCACATATTCAATGATGTGTTAGAGTCGATGGATAAACATTGCTAAGTATGAAAGTGGCCAGCAGGGAAGAGGGCTGATGAAGTGCCTGCCCTATATGTATAAGGAATAACAGAAGATACAGAAGGAAGAGAAAAATTGCTGTATGGAAACTCCTCAAAGTTTACTACTGCTGTTGCTAAAATAGAGAAAGACACATGGTTCAAAACATAATTAAAAATTCAGGCTACTTATGCACCTATAAAACTCCCATTTCCAGTTTAAAAATGAAGAGCATTTGAAAACCAAGCCATTAATACTCTCCAGTTACTTTTCTGTGGTTTCAGAAGTAGCACAGACACACTATACTTGCTTCTTTAAGATGTTCTTTCCAAGTTCAGAAACAGAGCATTTGAAAGAAGCCTTTTATCTCTTCAGACAGCTTCCAGAATCTGGAAAACACATCCATGGAAAGGATATAACTGCAAATTTGCTGCTAGGAATGAACACAGGTTCACTATTTAAAAGATAACCAAAAAAAATTAAACAACGTCTCATTTACCCTGGACAGCTCACCTTCTACAAGCAATCTAGGAAAATTAATCCCTTGGACAACCACACTCCTCTGCTGCCTAATAAAGCAAAACTATTATTAGAAATCTGCTTTTAAAAACAACAGGAAGCCAGTTTCCTTAGAGTGCATGGCATGGCAGCAAGGGTGCAATAACTTGATACATCAGGATGTGCACGATACAGAAAGCAGCATTTAGCGCACAGAACCTGCACTTAGTTTCTCAAGGGCCCAAGCAAAGCCAAGCCAATTAAAGGCAGGAGAACAGGCTTCAAAGGCAGGAAAAGACAGGGAAGCAAGAGGAACTAGGAAAGATCTGAGGAATTCCAGAGGAGCTGAAGAAGCTTCTCCTCACTCCAAGCCATCTTTGGCAGAAACTCCCGTCTTCCCGGATCTGCTCCTAAGTGGAGTTCTCACGTAGCCTCCCCACTTCTCAGTTCCCTGAGGTATCTGAAGAAAGGTTTCACCTCCATGTTCTCCCACAGCAGCACCCACCACTAAATGGGTGCCATGTAACAGAGCTCAGCATAGACCCCCCCTCCTTCTCCCCTTCCACCTCACTGCCCAAGACAATATGCTTCAACCACCTCTGGCAAGCCAGTTTAGATAGCTACACCAGCAGAAATGAAACAAACCAAAACCAGTTTTCTAGTGGTTTTTCAGTCCCCGAAGTAGCTCACCATGGCGTGGGACATAAACAGCTGCAGGGGACAAAGTGAGGAAACTGAAAAGCAAAAGAAAGTGAAAATCAGACCCTGCAGCCTCATAGTCTTCTGCCAGCAGATGTTACATGAGGCTGATCATATTACTGAAGTGCCCCCTCAAAGTGCCTCAGAGTACCATGGCTTGGTCCTAATACTTATCCATACCAATACAAATTTAAAAAGAAAATTAATTTTTTAAAAAAGTCAAATGCTCTCCGGCTTTTTGGACCTTTTTTGAGCCAAAATGAAACATAAACACATTCCTCAACAACTACAGATTTTGCGGTCAAGTAATCTGCATTCAAAGAGGGGTAAGTACAGGGCTTACCAGTGAACTAATGCAGGGCTTGAGCTTCACCCCGAGAAAAGGCACCATCCTGATTACAGAGTTTCTGAGACAGGGAGTCAAGGACACCTTGTTATTTCACGTTGAGTTAGTTCAAGCTTAGCCACCAGAAACCCCTTAGAAAAATAAAGACACTCAAGATCTTAAAAACGAAAAAGTTGTTTCTGTTCCAATGCTAGAGTGAATTCTTCCCTTTTTCAAAACAGCAGTCCAACAGATTACAGCACATTTCACCAATTAATTCAACCACCTTTATGAAGCAAATAAACTCCTACCCAGGCAACAATGCAAGTTCACCCTCTCATAAAGATCATCTAGTCTCGAACAATTAGTTCAATTCTCTCAAGGCAAATTAGCCCCCACCCAATACAACATTCATTAAATTCCTTTCTCCAATTTCTCTCTTCCTACCTTTGCCATTCCTCCCCAATTGCATGCTGTAGCCCATGCTCACCCTGCCTTCCAAGCAGAACAGTCAAGTACAGATCATTCCCCACGTGCAGTTTTTCTCTGTCCCCCTTCATTGTGTGCCCTGGCAGAGGAGAAGGCGCTCCTTGTAAACATGACAGGTAACGCACAACACATTATGCAAAGCAAACACCTAGGCAGATAGCCAACTTCATGAGAAAACTATCTACCTCACCTACTGGGAAAAAAATTCTTCAAAGATAAAATTAAAAATTCAGTTAACATCATCTGATGTTTGCAACAAGTCAAAAATAAAAAACAAAAGAAAAGCAGATGGCTTTAAATAGCAACTTTTATATGATCCAAAACCTAATGCCAGTAAAAATCCCATGAAAATTGATAATTTCTCCCTGAACACATGTACTACACTTTGACTTATCAGCCACTTTGTACAGTCAAAATAAAACTTGCCTTTTCTATGATAAAGGTGAGCAACCTGTTACATCCTGCAGTGTTAAACAGACAGCCCACTCCTTTCTGGAGTGGGTAAGGCCTTGACGATACTGCCATACATAACCTTCAATTTTTATTTTTTGTTTGTTTGTTTGTTTGGGGGGTTTTTTTGGGTTTTTTGGGTGGGATAATGGTCTAACATCACAAGCAAAGAAAAATCATAGGAATGGTTTGGGTTGCAAAAGACCTTGAAGATCATCTAGCTCCAACCCCAAAGTCTGAACTTTAGCCCCACTCGAGTAGGCTCTTCTGTGCAATTGCAATCCCTGCTGTCTCAAGGCTCCTGTCATAGATGCCTCAAGGCTTGTCACAGCCTCATTTAGAGCAAGTCAAAGTCAGTGCCACCATTCAGGCATTCAGGTAATGAAGCATCCTGCCTCTACAAATCTGCTTAGATATGGAATAGTTCCAGATTTCTTCTCCAGCTCTCTCCTGCTCTATTTCAGTCAAACACAGAGCACAAGTGAAACAAGGCAGCTCGGACTTGTAACACATGCCTGGCTTGTTTTACATGGCTGATGCAACTGTTAGTGCTCCTGGTGGCATTTACTGCCATAGAATAATGGGCATTTTGCTTTCCAAACATATGAGTACTGCCAAATCCTGAGGAATATAGTCACAAATTCAAGATTAAGAACAAACAGTGAAACTGCAAAATCTATAAGCAACATAAGCAAAACCTTAAGGGCTGCATAATGCTGGAAAAGTACTTTAAACAAATATGTAAGCACTTACATGAGAAAGGCTGATGGTTTATCTGAACAATTAAAACTCAATCATGCACAAACCTTAATGAAAGCCTTCATGCTAAATAGGGTACAATCAGTACTGCAAAGTTTTATAAATAGTGATTTTAGATTTTCTTCTTAAACATTAGTTTCAAAAATTACGTCTTTTCTCTCCCACTCTCCCAAAATCAAACAGAAAGGATATGTGCAGGAATAAATTCAGAAGAACAGAAGGGAGACTTTTTTGATCTTTTTGATTGTTACTGTAAATCACTAAGTAGTTTTCATCAATCCACACATACACACCTTTTTGGTTTGATTATCTATAGCAAGAAAGTCATAGTATCCCAAGTCTCTTTCCCTTAAAGTTTCAAAAATTTCAGCAAAATCCAAAACTAAACTCTATCAAGAGACAGATCATAAGAGGATTCATTCTCAACATTTGCCTCTAGCATGCAAATAGTCCTTCTTAGTCTTCACTGCCTTCTTTCTATTTGCTGTGTAAATTATTTTTAAACTAGCAGTTCTCAAAATCTTGCAAGATATCCATCTACTCTGCAGAGCCTTATCTCCCCACACTCCCATAGCTAAACCTGATACCTGACAAGTCCATTCACTAACTTCATAGTAATTAAAAATGTTGGTTATTAAAACTAATGAAACGTAATTTCTCAGTTTGCAGCCAATAATCAACCTATTAAAGAGAGTTTCTGTACACTCTGAACTAAAGGAATACAGGTAGAAACTTCTACAACACCAGGTCCCAATTTAGGTCAGAAAGACTCGAGTCCTGGAGTACTTTACATCTCTAGCTCCAATGTATTTTCACAGGTTTAGACTTTAAATAGCGTGGATTTCATTAGGATTTACTATTACTTAGTGAAATTCATACTACTGGCACTGTTATTTGCTTCATTTCCAGTCAATGGAATAATTATCAGAAACAGAGTCTCACTGATTATTTTAAAGGTCCTTAAACATACCTTTAATCAATGTGCAGCCTTTTCACATCACAGATTTCTTCAAGGTACGTCACAAAACTAATCACTTTATTCATGATTATAAAAAAACAGCTTTAAATACAGTTTGGTATTATCAGAAGTCAAGTCTTGTTCAAGCATGTCCCTATAGTATTTAAACACTGATACTTTATCAGCACTAAAAGTTTCCATAATGTGGATCCAAATAGGTTATATGCAAAAAGTCATGAAAATGAGTCATTCATACCTGGACAGTCTTCCCTGATTTAACAGAGCTATTTGTGCATGACACAGTTAGACTGAAATCCAAGATTACCTTTCCTTTCCTCACATCTGATTTTTTGCATTATTTGTCTGCAGCAGTTAGAGATCCCTCCCAGATGATGGTTCATTTTATAAGAGGTGGTGGCTTACATGACTTTAGTCAAATCTTTATCCCATCAGTCAGACACCGAGTTGTGAAAGATCTGACACAACGGCTTCGAAATGCTTCCAAGAGCAGTAAAATACCCCTTCTGCACCACAACAGGAGTGGAGCTGAGACCATATATTATCCTCTCATTATTCCAGATCATGGATTGTATTTCCTATGAGCAGCTTGGTACACTTCCACAATGATCTAGAATGCGGCAAAATATGGAAACATCCTCATTTTTTATTACTGCTATGGTGAGAATTTTTTTCTATATAACTGAAATTTCCCACATGAATCTGTCAGGCTGAAAAGCAGGTTTCTCAAAAACAAACCAACCAACCAAATCACACCATGAACAAGCAAACCTCCTCCCTCAAAAAAACGAAACATAAACTGTAAAACACCTCAGGCTTGTCCTGGTACCAGTGAAATAGAGGCAAAAATCCACAAAAACAAACTCTTCTGTGTTCTCACAGCATATAAAAAAAATTTACAGAGTGACTTAAACACGCACATACAAAAACATTAGTGTAGGCTACAAGAGAAGCTATCCCAAGATTTTTGATTTGGCCATGTCACCAACAATTTTACATTACAGATTCAAGTCCTCCAAAATAAACGAAAAACAAACAGAAAAGACATCTTCCTAGAAATAAAAGCATTATATTAAACCTGCACATTTTGATTTTTCTTAAATCAAAGCATCAGTTCTCAAAGGTTTTATACCATCTTCTTCAGTAATTAGTAGAAGAGGAGAAAGAAAGCATTACTTGGAGGGGATTTTTTTATTGTTTTTTTTTGTTCTTTTTCTTGGGTTTTTTTCTTTTGTTTGTTTGTTTTTTGGTGGTTTTTTTTTTTGTTTTTCTTGGGTTTTTTTCTTTTGTTTGTTTGTTTTTTGGTGGTTTTTTTTTTTGTTTCTCAAAAATTTCTGGAGACAATGCTGCTAAATATGTACCTTCTCTATACCAGAAGCTGAGTTGCATCATTATTCACTGGCCACTTGACAAGTTTACAGCAGTTCATAAGGTAAGGAATGGTTTTAATAAATCTCTAAATTGCTGAAGTCACTATGACATACAACATTATTAACATCACAAACATTAAAGCATATGTCTTAATTATGTTTGTCAGCTAACAAAACAAAACAGACAAATAATAAAATATAAGGTAAACCTGCTATATTAATGTGACTAGGCAAATGTGCCACTAAATGTAATGCAGTCCTCAATGAAAAAGGCTGAAATGAATTATTGGTTATTTGAATTATCATCCAGTATAATAAAATCCTTTTTGGAATTAAATTACCTCCTTTGAACATAAAAAGGATAATCATAGGCTTTCTTACTGAGTCTTTTGTAAATACTGAAAATAACTTACAAGCTATGATATTGTCATTTCAAAGAGTACTCATAAAAACTGTTCCGAAAACCTTACGCAAAACAGAATCAATAAGTTATTCACACTTTCAGTTGTCTCTCCATTAAGGTAGGTTTTTTTTAAACTTCACAGGAAAATAAAAACTTGGCAAGGAAAATCACAGATTAAGAAAGGTGTTATTCTGATAAAGACAGAGAAGCATCCCAAAATCTTCTTGAATTAACTAAGAATTAAAAATAAAGAAAAAATACCAAAAAAACCGCAAAAACACAAACAATGGATGGGCTAATTTTAGAACTTTAAATCTAAAAACATACATCTGCTTTGCTGCATAAAAACAACTAAACTATGAAGTCAAACAACCCACTTCTCTAAAAAAAAATCCAACCGAACAAAAAATTAAAACAAACAAAAAATCAAAACAAACAAACAAAAAACACAACAGAGCTTAGCACCCAGAAGATATTGGCACAGCTTCTAGTCTGTTACACTTTAAGACAGACCTAGGAGAGAACCCTTCACACCAGTCTGGCAGGACATCTAAAGACAGTATCTAGAGAGAATGAAACTGAGCACAGGGCTACAAAGGCTGGAAAGGGAGAAAACAGATGCAAGGCTCCACATCAATTTAGGCTTCTTTCACTTTTACAAGCAGCAAGAGCCCAAAGGTAAAAACATCTGTGCAGGTACCAAGTCAGTCTACCTGACTAGAGATGGCCAGCTATAGAAGGATAAACTCAAAAGATAAGAATGTGAGATTTATCCACCCCAATAAAATGGACTTGGTAAGGACTTCCTTCTCAGTTAGAAACCCAGCCTCAGATTTAGTAAAATCACAGCAGAAAACCGTATTTGACTGTTCTCTGAAGAGAAGGTTAAGCAACTTTTTTGTCGTCATTGTTTTAAAGCCAATTCCAAAGGCCTGGCTAGCAAGGATGTGGCTATTCACGTCCCATTTTAATGGAGTAAATTTAAACTCAAGGATAATGGATAGCAATGCTAAACTTGAGCAGCAAAGTAAAGATCCAGGTAAAACAAATTTATCTACTCCATACAACAAACTGACATCGCCGATAAGGGCAGGTCCAAATCTTCCTGGTATCCTCCTGTTTGTTATATGGGGTTAACTCTCCATTAGTTACACTTTTAACAGCTGCAGTGAGGTCTAGATTTCTACTTTCTTATGCCACACCACAGGCCTATGTCTTGGAAATTTTCTTTCTGGTGACAAATTACTCCATGAGCTCAGAACGTGTCCCACAGATGTAACTGTGTGACAGAGATGTCCCCCCTACCCTCAGCAGTATTGCCACAGCCTAGAACCTGACACCTACTCATGCAGACAGCCATGTCATTTTCTCCCTAGTGTTATCTGGCAAAACTACAAACAGGGGCACAGGAGCTTTGTATCCCAACTCTGGAGAGTCACTACCTCAACTCAGTCACTGTCAGATGATATCCAGACAAGCATTTTTTCATAACAAAGTTTTACTTCCTGCTGTGAAAGCTCTGAACTAGAACTGACCTCAATAGACATTAAAAAAAAAAATCATTCCCAATAATAATAATAAAAAAATCCAACTAAAACTATATTCTGTCAATACAGGTTTAAATTCTAGGTAACTTCCATTCACTATTCTGACCTATTGTTTCACAGTTCCTCTGTCCAGTATTGAGTAGAAACTTGATACTGTGCCCTTTTCTCAGATTTACCTTGATCTGAAAACAGTTTCATGTTCAGAACAGCAGCACCATCCTTCCTCCACTGCCTATACCCATGCTCAAGAATCACCAGTCCTTCTCTTTCTCCAAGCAGCTGCTAAAAGCAACTGAGAGAAAATACCAGGCAAGACAGACTTCTGAACCAACCTCAACTGTCACCTTACCTATGGCACTAATCCTCTGTCCCAAATCACAGATGCTACACATCACACACATCTGTGCTGCCCACACTACAGAAATATTCACCTGCCTTGAACAGCTCCACACCAGAGCACTGATCCATTAAACAAGGCTTGTCAATCATTCTCTACACTTGGAAATTCATTACAATGAAAGGCAGTTGTTTGTTTGTGGTTTTTTTCCTCCAGAGTATGACACCATTAGATTTATACCAAAACATTTACTCCAGACCACTACCAGACTGGTGAATTTCCAAACTGCCATGGGGGAGAGGCTATGTCAGGGAAAGTGCGATCACTATTTCTACATGGTATTTTTGTTTTCAGTGTCTGATGGGTATCTCCAAACTTCCAAAATCAACAGAAACTTTATCACGAATCATGTGTATGTTTATGCATAGTACACAATGTGACAGACCTACAAAGTCAAGGAAAGGACAAGATTACCAGAGATCATATTTGTCATAAAACCAGTTTGGTGTTCTCTCTCATTTCTGCACATATTCCTTTTCCAGATTATGCCCATATTTTCCATTTACCCAGCAAATATGGACAATTGTTGAAGCCACTGTAGAAGCAGAGCCTCTAAAAGACCCTAAACACAAAGGTATCACATAAACAACCCACATAGCTAATTAAACTATTTAAAAATTATGTTTGCTAGGTAAAATTTTATATCCAGTAGCCACCTTCAAGGACTTTAAACCTCATTTTATGTTTATTCCAGATTAAAAAAATTGTATGTTAGTTGATCGAGACAAAATTTAAATTCTTACCAGATGCATTAAAATCGTATCATGACTTTAAGAACCATCCCTTCCTGTACTCATGTATAACAGAGTTTGGGTGTGCCACTGTAGAATGGAGGCTGCAGACTAAAACTGTAATAAAAGACTTGCAACTTAAAATGAGGAGACCTGAATGCACAACAAAATAAAATTTAAAAGAAGTTCAGCACCAGCCATGTTCAAAACAACTTTCTGCAGGTAATCTACATGTAAGATCACACTCTCAGTTAAATATTTTCTTCAAAAAATATTTCTTCCTTCTAACAGTAAACAATTGGTATTTTTGTGCAAACTAGTTTTCGAACCCAAATGCACAAAAGGGACTAAAAATGAGGTTTCCATTGGAACCTGTCTTCTTCATGAAGCTCTCATAAAATTGGAATAGATACCTGGCTGTAACCTAGGAAACAGCAAGTAAAGTCAAGTCCTGTGTAAACTATTATGTCTTTTAACAACCAGAAAATTAGAAATAAAAACTGTAGCTCAGTTCAGAAATCATTTACTGCAATCTACAAGATAAACACAGTAAGTAAGTATTTCACATCCTTAAATGAAGCAGAGGCAGATACAAGCTTTGAAACTTGCAATTTCATTTCAGAAGGAACCTTCAGGTTCTTCTGAAGAATTTCTATGATCTGTCTTTACTTAAATACAAATCTTGGCTCTGTTGTCAAGTATGCAAAAAGCTACAGATTTTGTACACACCAAGAAAGACCCAAGCTTACAATATATATGTCTAGAAACTGCCATGCACCTGACATAATAAAGTTTTCAAATGGAACATCCCTTTCTCTGCCTTTGATTCTAGACCAAGTGTGACATGAAGACCTGGGAGCTTTTCTAAAATATCATTTCCAAAAAAAAGAAGATCACACAGTTTAGTTACCTGGAAATAAATATCATACTACATGACCTATTCCTTATCTGTGTGAGATAAGGAATAAGGAATTACTTCTCCTCAAAGTTTCTGCTGGAGTTCCTTCTGCTGCAGCTCTAGAGGTATCAGCCAGTAACACCACCCAAGGCAAGCAGAGGGGGCTGCTTGTATTGTCACTGTCACATGGTGTAAAATTGCTGAGAGCAGGATGAGACAATGATGTGCTTGAATGACAGCAGCTGTTCTGTGCTGGCATGCCACAAGCAGAGCTGCAATCACAGCCAGGTGCAATGGTGGGAATTTTGGGGGATAAGGGCAGTGCCTGCACCTGTGGCACTCTGTAACTTCCAGCCATGCAATATTTGTTCTTTACAGATCATCTGTCATTTTGACAAGTTCCCTACCTGACCGTGACTGGAGCAAGCCACCTTTTTTATTTCCTTAACAAGGCCTTTCTCCCTTTTGTACAACATCCAATTTCTGCCTCATACGAGCCTCATAAACAGAAAAGGATATGGTAACTATGGTGTAGGAACCAGTGAATCATAAGAATTTGAAACACTCCTAGTTACAGTGATCGAAGCTAAATCCGTTAGGAATATTATCCACACCAGAACCCCGGAAAAAAAAAAACGTGACTCGAGTACTTTCATACTGCACCTCTGAGATAAAGCACAATCCCCTGTGTAACTGCGAAGGGCTACCTCCAGTTACGCGTAACTACGGTGGGAACACTGTAACAGGGGCTGTTGTGCCTCTTGATCTATCTATGCAGTTCCAGGCCTGGCAACCAGCTGCGAACGCAACAGCCCACAGGCTGAGACCACAACTCTGAGGCCATTCAAGAGAAGGTTTATTTAGAAAACAAAGAAATAGACAAAAATAATACAAATCAACCACACATTTAAACAACGAGAAGTACGAGCCTTACAAGCAAGGGATAAGAGACGCCAAATCCACTCGCGCCCATGCACCCATCACCGTGTGAAAAGGCGGAGGGGCAGCGCTCACAAACGATGCGAGCGGCATCGATTTCATCACTTCTCCAAAAATACGGCTCCTGGGAGAGCCGGTGTGCCCGAGGCGGTGCGTACCGTGAGAGCGGAGCGGAGCGGCAGGGCGAGACCCTCCCGGCGGCCCGGCCCGGCCCTGCCCGCTCCTCGGAACTTCGCCCCCGCTTCGGCAGATGACCGATACCCGCACCGCGGCCACCACCCCCCCAACACCAATACACCCCTCACACACCGCCACCGCGCCCGGTTCCGGCTCCCGTCGCCGCTTCTGCATTTTCAGAACCACTCTGGCCGCCCATTCTGGCCGCCGTCTCACGGAGGTGGGCACCGCTCTCGCCCAACTGCGGCCGTAGTTCATCGTCCCTTCGCGAGGGAGAGGGGGACGATCCATCCCGCGCAGGGACATCGGTGCGGCCCGGGCAGATGCCAGGGACAGCCAGCCCCCACCGCCCCACCCCGAGCCCGAGACCCTCGCCCCGCTGCCAGAGAAGTTGGGAGCGGTGCGGGCGCTCCCCACGCCGGGCAGCCCCCAGCCCTCCCTGCCCCCGCAGGACACGGGCAGCGCCCGCAGCCGCGGGACGCTCGCGGCTCGCGGAGCAGCGGCGGCAGCGGCGGCAAACACCTACCCGGAGAGCTTCCCAATCTTCACAAAGCTAAACACATCCATCCATGCGGCCGGCTAGCTCTGCCCGTCACACTCACTCACTCCAGCAGCAGCAGCGGCGACGGCGGCAGCAGCTCCATGTCGGGAGAAGGTTGCGTCCAGCGGCAGCAACAGCCCTTGCAAAAAAAGCAGGAGCCGGCGGAGACAGCGGCTGCTACCCCCCTCCGGCGGGGAGCTGGGCGTGCANCTGCCGTGCGCTCTCCGGGGGTAAGTCCGGAGCGGAGCGGGTGCCGGGGCCGCCCGGCAGGAGCGCTGTCCGCAGCCTGCGCTCCGGTAGCCGGGGGGCAGGCGGCCGCGCTCCGCCGCCCCTCTGCAGTACCCCAGTGAAGGGGGGCGGCGGGACTGCCGAGGAGAGCGCGGGGTGTATCGGGGTGGCTTCTCCTCCAGCTGGCGGTCTGGCCGCTCCGGTGGGCGAGCGGAGGGCGCGGGCGGCGGCCCGGGCGAGCGCCGATCGCCCGCTCCAGCCCGAGGCGGCGCTGCAGCCGCCGGGCCGAGTTCAGGGCTCCCCCCAGGGCCTCCCGGAGCCGCGGTGCCGGGGAAGGAGGGCAAGGGGTCGGGGTGTGAGGGGCACTGCCGCGGTTCACCGGGGCAGGGGCTGGAACGCTGAGCGAGAGGGGAACGGGAGCCTTGGTAAGTAGGAGGCGACATCTCCCCAGTCCGGGAGCAGCACCCTGGGCCTTGCAAAGCAAAAACTTGGGAAAGCAGAGGGCCGTCTTTGCTTAGACGATCGCAGCTCCCCAGGGTAGGGAAGGGCCGTTTGGCTTTCAGCCCTCGCACTGAGTGCTCATCAGTGGTGGACCGAGGACAGGCACCGGGCTGAAATCCACCGCCTGGCTTCTGGCACCATCCTGTGACCTCTCTATAATGCCAGGAAGGAGACGTGAAGGAACGGAGTCCTCGTTGTGACAGAAACATGAAAAGGCCGGTTTATGGCAACGTAATTAAAGTTAAGCATTCTTCATGCCTTCTTGTGGGAAAATAATAAATCCAGGGCTCCTGACACAAAACCAAAACAGATGTATTACCTTATGTCCTGCATCAGGCTGTATATAAGGCACTGGAGTTTCAGTTTCCGTAAGTTTCCTCTCAGTGAGCAGAACAGGAAGGCAAGTGAAATTCAAATTCATCTCCACACAAACTCTGCACTTGTAATACAGTAATTCTCAGTATGGGAATGGATTTTCTCCACTTACGTGTTTTCCTTTGTGTGTTTGTTTTCTGAATAGCTTGATATGTGCTTTACTTTGTGACTTCACAGAGTTTCAGTCTCTTCTGCAGGCTTGCACCTGCACTCTCCCACTAACCAAGAATTTAGAAAATTACAGTAGAGCTCGACACATACACTCCTGCAGCCAGATGAAAACAATGCGCTTTTTAATACTAAAACTTGAATTGATAAGAGAACAAAAAGAACAGGGCGTACTAACACTCAGCGTGAATTGGGTTTCAAACTATTTTTAAAAACAATAGCAACAAAGAATGATTGATCATCTGTTTCTGTTGGGAGAACATTGAACTGACAGCTGAAAAGCACTTGCTGGCCTAGCATATATGTAAACGGCTTGGGCAGATTCTGAAGCACCATATGAAATATTTTGTGCTAGTGCATCAAAATATTTATGGGGTACTTATGTGTACTCTATTTATTGTTATACTAGTTTTTTTTTTTAAACTGCAGAACCTGTGACTGTCATTCACGCTGCTCTATTGATTGGTAAAAGCTACAAAGATAACACAGTTTCAGCTGGTTAGAAACTGATTTATTTATAAATCTGTCATTATTTATTTATAGACTGAAGAGATAGGCCAAGATCCTACAAAGCTAACTGAAGCTGATGAAATGATACACCATATATAAAATTAAGCACATATGTTCCGTATCAAACAAGGTTCTCGTCTTGAACACTTCATGCTCCAAGGCTTCTCACATAAAGGTGCCTTAAAGCATAGTGGTGAGCACCAGAGAAATGAAGAAATTCTAAGGGATTGCTGGAATTTCTGTGGTTTCAGGTCTTTCAGTGAAAAGGCAAATGTGATCCTAGGATACACTGGCTGAAAATATGTATAGAGATATATAGAAAAACAGAAAGCATAAGATGTGATCAGAAGTGCCATACTCAGCTTATTTAGACAGTACATTTATGAAAAATGAGAGCAGGTGCAGGAGTTAAAGGTAATGAAGAGTCAGTCTTATGAAGGGAAAGTTTTGCCTAGCAAAACAAAGACTAAGAGGTAAAAAAGATAGTTGCTTATAAACATCAATATGGTAAACACAGGGTGTGTACCCAATATGATAGGCCTTTATGAAGGTCATTAAAATTTGAAATGAAACTGGAATTATCTCCTCTTTCTTCGGTTTTCCAAATAGATACATGTCATATTGCTGTGTTTATAGTTACTTTTATATTTTTGTTTTCCTAGGCAGAAGCTATTGCAACACTGCAAATTTTCCAGGATGCTTGGGGAGATACTCTTGGACTAGCCAACATGCTGGAGGTCCATTAATAGCCATATCACAGGAGACTTACTCCCAGATGTGAGACATGAAAAGAGAACCTGGGCAAGTGTCCTTCCTGCTGTGCTAAATGCTGATAACCTTTTGGAGCCATGCAATGTGAGAATCACACATGGGGAAGGAGGCTGGGGTATGAGAGTGAACTTTGGTTAATGGTTCTTTGCCTTTGCTGTCAGTCTTGTAGTAAAAGATGAAAATTTGCCTACCCGGAGAAGTGAAAGGGTGGGCGTTGTTCTGTTTCAAGAGTGAGAGTTGTTATGTGTAGTTTGGACTGGCTGTGAAGCCATCAACTGTACATTGAAATAATATTTTGGTATTTTATCTTCATTTGCAGGATTATGAATTAGACTGTGTCATGACTGTACTCTTGCACATACATTTATACCTTTCAGTTACTAAAGTGGGCTTCTTCTCAATAACTACCAAAAGTTCAGGATCCAGCCTCAGCTAGTCATATCCTACCTCTGTGTGCACAGGTACCTATCACTCCAAACCATCTCTTTTTAGGAAAAGTGACATAAATTGCCTGTTGCAGGTGCTTTATTTTCTTTGTCAACTCCAGTGAGTGGAAGCACAGATTCCTGCCTTTGACTAGAGGACTGTCTTGCAGATGACCGAAGTCAGGTGAAGTGAAACCCATTTGAATGTGACAAAGGTACGTGTAAACACTGAATGAGAACAGACAGCGTGAGACAGCAAACCAGCGTGTACTCAGTATCTCAGTAACAAATAATAATTGAACATGAACATTCCTAATCTCAAAGTAGGAATCTGACATCAATTGCTGGCTGAATTCTTACCTGGCNTTTTTTTTTTTTTTAGAATTGCATAGTAAATGTAGCTTTTTGAGGATGCTTTTTTTACCATGTACTATTACCTTTTTATTATCCCTAGCCAGAGTAATCAAATTAGGACACTTAATACTAGTGCTTTGTGTAATCATAGATATCTTTGTGTAGACTGTGGGCCAGTAAAAATCTTAACTTCATAAAGTATGGCAGTTTCATAGGCATTTTTAGAGAAGGGAATCTGTGTCATTTTATGATGCTCCCTGTTCTGAAAGAAATGGCAGACATGTAGTGCAGACAGGAATGTTATACTATCTAAACTTTAAGTAATCTGTAAAATCAGTCACTCTTAAGACTTAATTTTTTTGGAAACACTGTTGTTTTGGTCCTAGAGAATCTGTATGAAGATTCATTGTATATATCTTTACAGCTGACATGAAGGAACACTTATTTTTTTGTTCCTGAGTTCTAAGGATTTTTTTATTTTTCTTCTGAGACACTAAATAATCCCCAGAAGAAGATGCTTTGGGATTTCCTGGATACCACACATCACTAACTTCTAGCCCTGCAGCTGGACCAGTAGTATCTCCAGTCATTAATATGATGCATCAAATTTGATCCCAGATAATTTAAATGAAGACAGGGAGAATTCTAAACTAAACATATAATATTTTAATACTTCTGTAGGTCTCACAAGTTTTTCTCTCAGTGAATTAAAAACTGTAATTTTTTAAGACTAGTCAAGTAGGTTTTTTAATGATTTGGAATCTTTTGGGAGATATTTTAAAGTGCTGTGTCTCATCTTCAAAATGGTTTAAAATTCATCAGCTTGGAACAGTTTCTTTAGATAAGAGCTGAAGGTTCTATGATTTTTCTGCAGTGCTTGATATTACTCATATCCAAATGGCAACAATGTGTAGAGAAATGTGATGATAAAATCCATTGAGTAAGGAGGTGTTAATACATAGCTGGTGATGCAAAGTTTTAAAGGAAGATATTTTGTCATTGTGATCTGCTGCTTAGTGAATGTTTTTTCTAAAGATAGTTGGTTATGATTCTGTTATGTAGTAAGTCCTGTAATGCTCTGGGTACTTTTATTTAAAATGTTGTATTCTTTTTTTTTTGACCTTGGGCCTTTGAAAAACACATTTTTTAGAACCCATTTCCATATCCTGGTGCTTACCAACACAATACGATTCTATATAAAAACACTGTAATCATTACAGGTTTTCTCCATGCCCACAATTACAGCATTATCAAGAAGTCCCTCTGCTTGCATTGAATCTATGCACCCAGCTTCTACATTTCATTTCTGGCACCTGTGTCAAATAGAGTTTTTCAGGCCTATTTTATAATTGACCCATACAGACTGTTAAGCCCTGCATGTTTTCAATTTTGCTGAATAATTTAGTGTGGTGGACATGGTATGTCACATGAAGTGCAAAGTTACATCATAGATAGGAAATTAAATAGCAGACAAAATTTTATTTCTTGCCAATTAACAAATCTAGAAGCCTAAAGGATACTGAATTGCATAGAACAATATAAGCAAGAATATTTCAGCTGATGTAAGAATTCTGCTGAAGGCACGCATACGTAGTCAAACCTATATAATCAGATCTGTTACCAAGACAGTTAACAAAAACTACTGGCTGCTGTTATGAACTGAAAACTTTTGCAGAATATTGCACCTGTAGCATTAAAAATCCACCATTGAATAGATTATTTGCCTATGCTTCAATACACAGATGAGTTCAAGATAAGGAAGAGGACCTTAGACAACGTGAAGAAAGTGACATTTTCTACTTCAATGAGTAAGACAATGCTAATGCATTAGTTATTTAAAAATGAAATTATTGAAAAGGATTCACTTTTCTGTAATGGTTATGTACGAAATATTCAAATCAGAGTATGGGAAGAACTGTTATCTACAGTTGCTCTTTTACTGGCAAGTGGACCCAATTCAAGAAAATCTTAGACATGCTTATAATCAGCCCTATTCATGGCTTCACTTCCTCTAAAATATAACTTGAAACAATCTCAAAGTTAAGCACATTTTTAACTGTTGGTTGAATAAATATGACTTCACAAATCATAAGAAAGTATATAGAGATGTTTCAGAAAGAAAGAAGTTTAAAATGCCAATGTGCAAGTACCTGTGCTTAAAATTTATTTACAATATAAGGAAAATTGAGGAAAAGTAAAACCTCATCCACCCTCTTTCTCAAAGCCAATCCTGATTCTGCCATCAGGGCTTTTGTCATACTTCAACCAGAACCAATTTTTTATTAAGATATCATCAAAACCAAAGACAAGATTATTATGGTAGAATTGTATTGGGGTGGGAAGCCTTTGTTTTTGTTTTTAGTCTGAAGTTTAAAATATTTATTTTATTATTACTCCCAGTAGCAGATTCTTATATTAGTTATGGATTAAAAAAATTGCCAGCTTGTGTGTTTGTGAACACAAAGTATTTGTTTTGTTTTCCATGTTAAAATGGGACATCATGATAAAACTCAAGAAATACTGTAAACTTGTTCTCTGTGTGTTTTCCTGGGAAGTATATGCAAGCATTGGAGCAAAGAGGGAAAAAAGCAATTTCAGAGATGCAAAATAGCTTACTGTCAGAGGAGAGAGAGAAGAAAAAAAAGGAAAAAAAAAGAAAAAAAAAGATTTTCACAATGAGCAGAAACTTCACAGGCACAGAATTTTATCTGGGTGCCAAAACCTAGTTTTCTCAGTCCATATTTAGGTGCTTGCACATAGGTGGCCTAGTTGTCAGTAATACTAAACATTCACAAATGAAAAAGAGATTGTTAGGTACTTTTAAAAATCAAGAAGCTTATACAAAGTTGCCTGAGTATCTGAAGAGACAATCTCCAGCATGTAGTCTTAAAATTTTCCAGCCTGCACTTTGAAAGATCACACCCCCTATATTTTATTCACTACAATGTGTTCTTTTGATATTAATTGCAGGTTTAATACATCTGGGCCTGTGAATTATATGTAAGATCTCAAGCAGAGAGGAATCACTCTTAGCTGAGGTAAGTTACAGCACACTGCAGCTGCTCTTCCTGACCACAGCATCAACAGAACAGCCAGGCTGTGCGCCAGGGGTTGTTCACAGCATAAATCTGTGATGCAAGGTATCTACAGGCAACTGTTTCATGTGGCTTGCATTAAGAATGTTGTTTTTTCCAGACAGAAGAGAAGACTGCAAATCTATCTGTAGTCTAAAGTAAGGTAAGATAGTTGCTTGCTCAGCATACCATGTAACATGATAAGGAGTCTTGCGTGCTCAAGACACTTCTGTTCATTCAAATGACCACTGGTGGGTGTCACTAAGGATTTTGATTTTTGTTCAGGCTCTGTAGTGCTTCTAGAACAGAAAATGAGTCCCTAATGTGTCTTAACAATAAATACTGGAGAGTAACTATCTTGGGGATATGGTATGTGGAAAGACCAGTGGGGACTGCAGACAAAAGGGGACAAAAACATGCCATAAAGGTCACATAATTTTCTTATGAAAGTGTGTGCAATTTTTAGAAATGTACTGAAGCTGATGAAAGGTATCCTGTAAATACAGAGCATTTAGAAAAACTATTTACTTACTACAATGTACAAGCCTAATGCTTTCAGTTAGGAGGAAATAGAAAATCAGCCTTCCAATCCCCATCAGCAAGTGGCCTTCACATGCCTGAGTAACCTGCATGTGAAGGCTCATGTGCCATGTTTTCTCCTAACAGAAATCTGTTTGCCCAGATCATTAAGAAACATTGACAAGAGAGCCTCATACATCTACTCACTTCTTTGGCTACCAGTTCTAGTCTGGGTGAAATTTATAATCTGTTTTGTCTCTATGCTCATTATCTCAGACCTGTTTTACCCTTCCCATTTACAGCATGCTGCACCCTGCAGTTGAAAGCAAAGAGATGGGCTGCAGAGCATTCCCCAGGGCAGGCTGCTTCAACCTAGATCATGCACCTTGATCACACAGATGGAAGTGCACACCTCCTGGAGTCAAAAGAGAGTCAAAGGGCCATTGCACTGCATAAGAACCATCAGTCTGTGCAGATCAGCTTACAGGGTAGAGACATTTTAGAGCACAATGCAAGATCACTTTCTTTGTGCACCCTAGTAGAAACAGTCTTTAGAATTCACTGACATTTAATCATGTGCCTCATATCACTTCTTTTCAGAGCAGCTATTTTGGTGCTATGTGGGGGTTGTCACAGAAGTGCTTGCCTAATTCTGATCTAAATTTTGTAATGTGCACCCAGATCTTCTACAGATAAGAATTTTACATCCAAATGCAATAATAATAAAGGAATTAAAAGTGATTCCATTTAATGAAAGAGCAGTAACATACTTAGCAGATATTCCTAGCTCTTACAAAAAAGAAACATAGCACAATTTCCACAAAGGCAGTGGGAAAGTTGTTCCCACTGCCCAACTTATTGCTTTAGTGTCTGTAGCTATAGGTGAATGGAATTTTAGTCAAATTCAAGAAACCAGGACTTGTTCCATGTAAATGCCAGGCACTGGTATTTTCAAATCACTGCTGGCCTCATAAAATGGCTGGGGTTCAGAACTATGTTGGAGCTTAGCAGCCAGAATACTATCAGTGAAACTGCCAAGAAGCTTGCTGGCTTCATGCAGCAAGGAACACAGAGGTATATGAGATTTTTCCTTTTACTTGCAGTGGAGCAGTAAGGAAGAGGAGAGGAAAGGGGCTGCTCACTTTATGTTCCATGAAATACTTTTGTGACTGTAGATTTAAATCAGTCCAGTGAGTACCTTATGAGTGGTTTTAAGATGATATAAATGTTCTATAAAAGGCTTCTTGTATTTCTCTGCTGAGATTAGTACAATTACTTGTTTACAATATGCCAAAGCACTTTCTTCCTCTGGATGATTCTTTCAAAGTTAAGTTATTGCAGGTCTGAATTACATTACTCAGAAATAAAAGTTTTGTCTGAATGAAAACTGAAACCTAAAATCTTGGCTTTTTAAAGAGGAGATAAAAGAAGACATAAAGAGAAATTGGATTCTCTATAGAGTTCTTACAAGTCCAGTGTTGTTTGAAGGGTAGTCCATGATTGCAGCTATCTTTACAGATTGGCAGCAAATTCTGCTTTGTCTGCTTTAGTCCTCTAGAAATTCCTCCCTTCACCACAGAGCTGCTGGCCTGCTCTGTCATCTGTGTTTTCATCTTCTAAACCGAACCATGCATGATGTCCAGACCCCCTTCTATAACTTACCATCTCAGTGCATCTTACAGACTCCTGAACTTTCTCTCTTTGAGCACACTCAGCGCCCCTTGGGAAAGGAACAACCTCCCCTTCCTCCAAGAGGTCCCTCTTAAAGAGAGCACAGCATACACTTAAGGGGAATGAATCAGATGCCCATGAAATTCCAAGCCAAGTCTGCCCCAGTCATTGAGAACCCAGTGTTCTCAAACTGCCTCAAGAAACACATCTAAGAGAGAGATGCACAACATCTGGTTTAATAATTCTTCAAGACTCTTTTGGCTTAGCACAGTGTGAAAACGTCAAGATACTGGAGGTTTTGAAACACATAAAATTAAAAATACGTATTTTGTTGTACCAGACCATCCACTTGAATAATTATTCTGGTTATCCATCAGGTCAACTCCATAATGCTGGCTGTCCTCCAGGGCACACTTCTCCTACGTCTCCGCCAGATGAATGGCCAAATTGTCAAAAAGCCATTGAAGTAGGAAGATGAATAGAATCACACTGTAGGGGTCATGGCTACACCCATCAACTTCCTGCTTAAGACGTTTCCATCTGAGAGGAACAAACTCTGCTTACCTGAAAGTCACCTTCTAACTTCTGAGTAGTTTTCCCGGGTCCCTATGCAGGCAGTGGAGACTGACAGCAAGCATTTTCTGAGGGCAGTTCTGTCCATTTAAGGTCTGACTGGTTGTTTGGCTTGCCTTTTGGCTTTTTAGGGGGAGGAGTGGGAGAGTTTAAAGGTGGGGTTTCATCTCTGCACCACTGCTTGTGCTCCTGAATTGGATATCTCAGGTAGTGTCTGTGTTAACATAAGCTTACACCTTTCACCGGAGTAAACAGAAAGGAACAGAGATTTATGGTCCTGTCAGCTGTGTTAAAAGTAGTTATACTAAATCACAAAATATACTGGGTTGGAAGGGACCCACAAGGATCATCAAGTCCAACTCCTGGCCCTGTGTAGGACCATCTCCAAGATGGACCTGTGTCCAGCAGTACTGTCCAAATGCTTATTGACCTCTGTCAGGCTTGATGCTGTGACCACTTCCCTGGGGAGCCTGTTCCAGCACTCAGCCACCCTCTGGGTGAAGAACCTTTTCCTGATATCCAACCTAAACCTCCCCTAACTCAACTTCAGGCCATTCCTACAGGTTCTGTCACTGATCGCCACAGAGAAGAGATCAATGCCCCTCCTCTTCCCCTCACTGTGAAGCTGTAGACTGTGTGCAATGAGGCCTCCCTTCAGTCTCCTCTTCTCCAGGCTGAACAGACCAAGTGCCCTCAGCTGCTCCTCACACAGCTTCCCCTCAAGGCCCTTCACTACCTTTGTTATCCTCTGGACACTCTCTAATAGCTTTATATCTTTCTTATATTGTGGTGCACAATCCCATCCCTGTGCCCAAACAAGGATGTGTATGAACTCTGAAGCACAAGGCTAAAAACCCACCACAAATTGTGTATTGCATTTCAGTGTAATTTTGTATAATCTTGATTCTCTTCTAGCTGAGAGTCATGTCACCAGGGTTTGCCCATTAAATTATTTTTTAAGTGTCAAAAATAACACTTTGAATTTAATCTAGGGACAGGCTTTTTGCATGAGGGTGAAGAAGCAAAGTTGAACTCACACTCATGCCAGGACCATCTACCAATATAAGTGGAGAGCCATACTTCTCAGTGGAGGCTTCTTGGTTTTAGTTTTGAGGGATTCATATTGCTCCAAGACAAGGAAGAGACAGCAATGCCAGAGGTAACTATAATATTATATTCATACCATGTTAATTCCATACATCCAGGTTCATCCCACTCTGCACTTCACACTAGAGAGATTATCTGCAAAACCCTGCTGTCCTCTGCTACTGATTAATCCTCTGTAATTTTTGGTTGACTACTTGATAATGAAATTCATAAGGTAGAGGAACAGATCCAAATTCTGTTATTAGAAGCCTGACAGTATCTTTATCTTTTGCAATAAATATGGTACAGAAATTCTCACTTAAATCTCAGTTTTGTCCCACTTTGAGTAGGAAAACTCAAAGCCCTTAGTACTGCTTAGATGAGAAATCACCATGTTAAGAGTTGTGGTGCTCACTGGTGCCAAGGCAGCTTAAAACAGTCATGACCTTGTAGATGAAAAGGACTGATGGCCAAGCTGAGTGCCTCACAGTCCTGCACAAAAGAATCACTGGGACAGAGGAACAATTGATCATATTTTTGGTTTAGATTCACTCCCACAAAGTGGAAAAAGGAATGACTGGCAATCGCTTATAAGGAATGAAGGCAGAAATAAGCTCTGAAGATCACCCACAATACAGGTAAATCAATAAAGGCAATGTAGTGCAAAGGTACAAACCCATGATTTGTCTGTTTATGCAGCATTACGGAAAAAATTTAGAGAACAATGTGGAAAAATAACTATATAATTTTTAGAGAATTTTTAAAATTATACTATAATGCTCTATAGCATGGTTGCCTAGTTACAAAGCATAGTCCTTAGAATGGCAGGGAAAATAATATTCATACAAGTGTAAAGCCCTCCAAAATACAAAAAATATTTTGTCTCTCCATCAGAGCAATGTATCCATACAGTCATTGTATCTTACAAGTTGCCAGAACTAGACACAAATATTTTACAGAATTTACACATATTTGAGGTGCAATATCTGTTTCTAGTTCTAAGTTGTTCATATGAAATCATAAATGATCACTATGTAGGGTTTGGAATCTGTCAGTCAGAAACTGTAGGTCACTGAGGTGGACAGAAACTCAGCAGCTTGAGGAAGCAATATGAAACAGATTTTTCAGATTTGTTTTATTGATCATGATAGCTTTGAAGTGCAAAGGATGTTGGTATAAGACTTAAATGGAAAGGGTGACAGTAGGCCGTAAGTTTTTTTAAAGGAAAAAAAAATATGCTGTTATTCTATAATTGATTTTGGGACTTCACTCATTTTGTCTGCATCTTTTATGAGTTTATATGCACTAATTGCATATCTGCTGTTTAAAAGGTTCACCAAAAAGGTCATATGCTGCTACGGTCCTATGCAGACATTCTTAGCAACTACCTGAAAACCTTCCAATTTACAATTTAACTTCAAAACACACTGGACTAAGAACACCAGATTAACACACTGCAATGAGAACAGTAAAAGCTTTCAGGAAAATGAGATTTCACTGCTTTTATCACCCTGATTACTTTGAATTGTTCTGCAACTGGCAAGAATAAATATAAGACTTTTGAGGTGAAGGATCCAAATCAGTTAGGCTCCTGAGATACCCAGTCTGAATTTCAAACATCATGGGTAATCTTGTGGAGCTTATTTTTTCCAGCAGTGGACTGGTAACTGCATGCCGATTTAAAGCTAGAAATAGCCTTTATTAAAGTAATATGCTAATACACCAGAGACAAAAAAAAATATATCCTATATTAATTGATTACGATTTTCTCCATTCATTTCTATGATCATAATTTATATTTTGTTGCTAGCATAATTTACATGAAAGATGTTTTGTTTTGACATTGTAATAAGATTCTCTGTAGACTCTGGCTGTTATTTTCCGTGACTGATATTTTTCACACCATCCTACTGTGAATAAAATACAGATTTACTGAACAATGCACATTTTCAGGAGTTGGCTTTGATAGTCAATTGCCTCAGTAAGAGCACAAAAATTTCCAAAATCCCATTAAAACCAGCTTTATGTATAGTTTCATTATTTTTCTTCAAATTATAGGATAGTTTGTAAGAAAAGCAGTTGGAGTCACTGGGTTTATTTTTATTTTTTCTCTCTGTAACTGTAAGAAGATGATTAGACAGATGTCTAATTGCGTATTTTAGACCAATGTGATTTAAAAACACTAAAAATATCCTTTAAAATTAAGCTTAGTATTGTAACATTGTGAGAATTTTTGTTATATTGTAGCATATCAAAAAGCTTTCTGGAAACTAATTACAATAATATAAAAAGTGAAATTTTAAATTCACCAGATAAAGACAGACATCAGAGGAGAATAATATTGTGAGTAATATTGCAAGAAAATAATTTATGAATACTTTCAGTCCCTTATCCCTCTTCATATTTACTGTCAAATAATTCAAACAAATGCCACCTAAAGGAAGACTGTAATAAAACTGCTGTAATGGGGATAAGTGCATAATCACTACACAATAGTTTTCTGTTATTCTAAGATTGTGCTGTTGAGCTAGGGTTTGGATTTTTTTTAGTGTAAAGACAGCAATTCCGATTAGTTCCTTTGCTGTTTTAAAGTTTGATAAATTCTGGCCTTAGTCTGTATCATGTGTTGGTCTCTATAGACTTAATAATTTAATTGTAGTGTCTGATAAATCAGAGTGGTTGAAAGGTGTGAGGCTTTCTGTGAATTTGCTGCTGAAAAAAAAATCATAAGAGCATTGAGCACATTAGGTGTACACTGAAGACCTCAATTTATTAGTTTTGGGAAGTCTAAATATCTATGGCTATGAGAGGAATTTATCTGCTAAGTCCAAAAGTAAGGAATACAGTGGATGGAATTGTGATTTGCAGCACGGTGAATGTTGCTGCTAATAACAATTTTGTATTTGGGAAGCTCTTAAGTCTGTTTTGAAGGTTATGTTTCTGTCGTCCCCTCACATTTTCTGATTTTACTTGACCTTGAAAAATATACTGTGAATGTGGACAACAAAGCTGTTTTACTTATTTCACATACTCAAGGATGGGTAAGACTGATCCTTCTTGATAATCCCTGAGAGACAGCTGAGGCCTTGAGAGTCCCAGAACTCTTTCCAGGAGCTTTATGATGTTCCTTTTGCAAAGTTTTGACCTTTCATTAGTGTTATTTTTAATACAAGTTTTGTATCATCTGGCTAATATTATCACTCCTGAGGTTTTTTTCCCAGCAGCATCAAAAACCCATTAGCACATAACTTTATGTCTTTGTGGTGCATTGATCCCTGCTCTTTACTGTAATACTACCTAACTATATCACCTTCATAAATCTTTGTGTATGTGTGTGTATATATAGGTATATATATTTATATGAAACAGAAGTGGTTATCTCTTCAGCAAACATATAAAAATCCTCCTTTTAAAGTTTTATAGTCCAAAACAGTCTTCTACACCATCTTCTAAACTGAAGCCTGTAAATTTTCCTTGCAGATCAGGGAAGTGCTAAAGTATATGTATTTTTTATTGAATATATTTGCTATTTTTCACTGTGTCTGGTCAGAAACTTTGTGAAGATATGTTATTGTATTTTGAGTACCAGATTCTTTCCATAGATTTCCTGCCCTAGGCATCAGTGAAGTAGTAGACATTAAGTTCTATATTAAATAAAAAGTGGGGAAAAAAACAAGAACTTTGAGAATGCAGACTTAGTCATGCAAATTTTTAAAACCTTTTTTAGATGCTGTTTACCATTATTCCATCACCTCTGCCCTCATACCACTTTTGATTTGTGTTTGTGCACAGCCAACTTATTTACCACCTGGCTCATGGACTCCTTCCAGCTGCATATCAGGCAGCCAGAACTTGGAATAGACACACCATTGGCTGGAGTGATGGATGACCCACTCTTGCCCATTTAAAGGCTCCTATCTCTTTCTACAATGTTCAATATATTCACTGCGCTGAGTAGTCATTTTACCTTGAGAAGCTAATGGTTAAGCACTGAGCTGGAAAATATCCACTGCATGAAATGCAATCAGAGGACTGATGGCCTGCTTTGTCTTACTTGCCAGAGATATGAAGACCCTCCAGTTCTACATCAATCACTCTTTCCTTTCAATATCCATATAAAGGCACTGGGGAAAATTATGAGACATCATCTAAAATGCCAACAACACAGATCATTTTTTGTCCCAATGGATGATAAGTCTCCTATTCTGTAAAAGTTACTCTCTGTCAGATAGGTCCCAAGTTAGAATAAAACCTGCTCCGATCTGTGGGTAATGCCATATGAAATTCATAGACTGCATTGTTTTTTCTGCTCTCTGTAACTAAAATTTCTTGTCCTGTCCCCTGCCAGGTTTTCTTTAGGAAACTGAGACTGTTGATGTTTGATGAGTTTTATCTTAAATGTCATTGAAATCCCTGCTTCCCCCTCCTGTATGTTTTCTTTTAATGTCTGGGTTGAGTCAGGAGCTCCTTGTTTATCCATGCAGGCCTCCTACTGCTTCTGCTTGATTTCCTGCTCATTAGTGTGGACCACCCTTGAGGATGGAGAAAGTGATCCTTGGTAATGAACCAGCTCTCCCTGACCCCTCTTTTCTCCAGGGACATATTGCATGGCATTCTTCCAAGCAGATCTCTGAAAAAGGCCAAAGTCTCCTCTGCTGTAGTCCAGGTTTATTTTAATATCAATAGATAAATATTTCAGTAAATACTTAATATTTAATTTTGCTTTGTCCCCTCCACTCCATCTTCTGAACTCCAGTCATCATAATCACTGCACCAAGGGTGCTTGCAGCCTCAGGTCCCCAAATGGCCCTTCCTTGTTTGGAAGTATGACATGAGCAAAGCAGCTCCCATCATTATCAATCAATGCCTACCCGAAGATATCACCACAATTCTAACTCCCCATGAGGACCAGGGCCCGTGAACATGAGGCTATCTCTAGTTGTCTGAGACCTTATCCACTTCTTTCTGACCAGGCAGTTTGTAGCAGACACCCACATCACCTGTGTTGGTTTGTCCCCTGTCCTGACACACGGGCTCTCAGCCCTTTTACCACATATTCTGCGGCAGAGCTCCATCCATCTCTGCTGCTCCCTCAGATACAGCACAATTCACCCTTCTTGCCACCCTTTCCGAAGTCTGTCTCCATCCATCATAATTCTCAAGTTGTTTGAATAATCCCACCACATTTCTGTGGTTCCAATGAGATCATAGCCCCGGTTCCTCCTATTTGTTCCCCATGCTGTGGACATTAATGTACAGGCACTCTATGGAGGCACTCATATGTGCTTATTTCCCAGAACAGGTATGAGAGCTTCTCTCATAGTACTGCAGGGTACAGAACAGGGATGGGGAGAGAGGAATATTAAGAGCATGTCATATCACAGCTCTTCTTTGCTGCCAGGGAGCTCCCCTTGCAGCGCTAAGTAAATAATGTTGTGACCTGGGACTTTTCCTGTATGCTTCATAAATTTTGCACACAAGCAGATAAAAATGCTCATTTATTTCTGAATAGCAGAAAGCCTGAATTGTTACTTAGGGATAACAAACATGGTTCTGGTAGGCTGAGACTACATGATCTTTAGATTGGCTCATCATATATTCAGGTTTCCTGGCAATTTAGTTTTTCTTGGCATAAAGCACTAAGTTAAAAGAGAATTCACAAGAAGTTAAAAATGCAGAAGCCATTTTAGAGAGACAACTGGAGGCATCTCTTGTCCTGTTGAGTCCTGTCTGATTCCCTTCATATTATCAGATTAATTCCAATTAGTTTTTCTCATGCCATAATCTATATACAGATCACTGTCAAGAGCCACAACTTATTTCAGTAAAAGACCAAGAGTTCCCTCAGTATTTCCATACTGTGCTACAATTCAATTGTCAAAAGCAAACTAAACTTTTGAAAACTCTGCATCCTAAAACTACTCTGTTCCTTGCATGCCAGCCTAAAAGTAAAGAGTTCCCTTTAGTCAAATGGTGCAAGTTCCACCCAGTAATATTACTTAGAAGATATTTTCCTTCTCTTAGCTCTAATCTTGCATACACTTGTCAAAGGCAACAGGGATGGAGATTAGGACATGCTTTGACAACATCATGGGCAGGCATGGGATAAGTGGGATCCTGCTGTTTCAGGAGGCTTTTAGGTTTGCAGCACCTGCTTTAGGTCTACTGTGAGCAGCAGAAGAAAGACACTATCAAAAAACCCAGTGCAGTAAATGCATATGGCAAATACAAATCACTCAGCCTACCTCACATACTTTTCATCTGTGCAAGTTTCTATTATTCTGCAAAAGTAGAAATAAACTTATGTTTAGGATAAGCTTACCAGATTCATTAGGAGCTTTAATTTCCAAATCTACTGATACTTTCTTGTTCAACGTAGCTTCGGCAGGGTGCTATTTGTAGGTGAGCTGATATTTATCATTAGTTTTGATATCTCTACATATATCGTGGAAAACATTGCTTCAGAATGCTTGCAGTTTCAAACTTTGGGAAAGCTGACATATTTAAATTTATTCAAGAAAGGATAAAATTTATATATTGAAGTAGATTTAAGAGTGAGATAAAATAACTCTTCCTTTTCTGCTTTTCTCCCTCCCCTGCAAGACATGGATCTTGAGCAGTACTTAGCAACATTCCATCACTATAATAAATATATCTTTCTTAGGTACATAGGCAGGGTATCATTGGGTGATTCACAATCAAAGCTACCAGTATCTTTCAAAAAGGGCACAGAAATCGGGAGCAAAAAATTTGTGTAATCATTCTGAACTCATTTGTCGGTGATTGCTTTAATTTTCATGTTAAACAGTGATAAATGATCTAGCACCACTCATTTCAATTGAAGACTATTTCAGATTATGGGTTTGAGGTTATTTAAGACTAGAAGTTCCTAAAAGTATTCAGACACTGGGCAAATCTCAACGCCTTGCAACTTGACCCTGCCAAACCATACATGTCTTGTTTTTACCAGATCAGTGTTCTGTGTTATTTAATGGATGATATAGGAGCCAGTATCGTCTGCAGGTGCCTGCCTTGAGCATCCATCTTAGCAGGGGATAAATTACCCTCTGGAAGTTTCTGTCCGTATTAACTGCAGAGAATGTAAATGGTCAGTTTGCAATTACTAAAATTACTAGAAACTTAGTTTATACAGGCCTAAAGTTAAGAGAGGTGAATTTTATTTGTAAATATCCTCCATGTTCAAATCTTATTCTTTTCTAAGGAGAGAATACTGCAGCATTTATCCTGTTTTATTACAGTGTAGCTTGAAGGGAAGAAGTCAGAACTGCCTGGGATAGTAGAAACATGAGAAAATCAATGACTTGTGCAGAGAATAAACATGCAGGGGAAAATCGTGAAAAAAAATCCTCCTCATAAAAGATGTCAATTAGCTGGTTAATCAGAAAATCAAGCAGATAGAGGCTTTCATGGAAAAATGTAGTAATAACTGTTGCTTGAAGGAAGGTAAACATATCTTTGAGTAATGATTGGTGGAGACACAGTGGGTGGACTGCAAGAAAATTCTAAATATGTTTGTTTTGAGGAGATTAACAAATAGTGATGCAGTCTTCTGAGTTTGTTTTTTTTTTTTTCCTGAATATATTTTGTTAAACTGGGGGGAGAAAACCTAAACCCCTAGTAAACCCAGATGAGGATTGTTGCTTAAACAAGAGTAGCATACACACAAGTGTCTAGCTATTTTAGACTCCTCAGAAATGGTTAAACACATGGTTGAAAAAAAAGAAGAATTATTATCCTGGGTCTGCAGTAGGTTTAGAATTAAAGTAATCTGTTTTATTTCTGGAAACAATGTGGCCCCTCTTCTGATTGTGGTCATGTTGGAAAGAGGAGTGAGCTGTTATGCAAACAGCTACAGGGAACTGCAGCCATTCCTGGAGGGGCTTGGTGCATCCTGGTGTCCAGCTCAGCTGGATGGAGATAAAGCAAAGGCAGGCTTGAAAGGGAAGCATTATGCAGTTAATCTCATGCTGGTTTTAAAACTAACATCTCTGACAGAGAGGGTCACAACAAAGGAATGATAGCGAGAAAAGGGTGAGGAGCATGAAATGAGTGAGATGTCACCGTTCAAAGAGCAATTTGAACTGACACATGCAATTGTTGGGATGGACAGTATCTGACTCTGTGCGAGCTGTATAGAACGGGTATGTTCTCAGCAAGAAGCAGAGTATAGCTCCTGATATGAATAATGGAAAATGTTTCCCACATTCATTGTTCATCTTCCTGGTAGCTCACAGCTTTGCATCACTGTAAATTCAGTAAGTGCCATTTTTACTACTGTTATTCTCAGTATTTCATCGCTAGAGGAATAATTGGGGCTTCATGGCAACATTATCTTCAATGACAGGTGAATCTCAAACATATGGAATTTCATTTTAGTTTGGACAGGCATCTTAATGTTTAGATGATACTTTGAATCATACATGAACTGGAAGTCTCTGAATCTGAGCTGAAAATATGACAAGTACAATGTTTTTCATGAGTTTTCAAACATTTTTGATTTGAGTTACACCTAGAAATAGAGAAAGCAGTGTCCCTCTATTGTGCTGGCATTTCAAGGGGGAAAAAAGAAAGGCTTGAAACTTTGTCTAGGGTGCAGAAGAATAAAGTCCATCTTACTATATGCAGGATTTTAAAATTAACAAGGATATAGTGAATTTTTCTAGTTTAAGAAGTTGAGATTTTATATCTTAAGAGGGAAAAAAGTTGTCTAAAAGTAGCTTGATTAGTGAAAATCATCTTGTCTAATTACAGACTTCTAAAAGTTGGATATCTGAGTCTACTCTCCCTTTATAGTTAATAGAATAATCTTCAGAACACCATTTGCTGACCTGTCTTAGATGCCTATCTTAGGATGAGATAAATGGCTCTCAGGAGACCTCTGTTTCTGTCTGTTGAAAAGAACTGAGGGTAACAGCATTTTCAAAACACTAAGGCTGTGAAATAGAATTTCAAAAAACTTTTAATCAAACCATGTGGAAGACAACTACAGTGATTCCTGGTATTTGCAGGGATCAAGAGCAGGAGCTGTGGAAATCAGTGCTCTACTTCACTTAAGTTTTGTATTTATTTATGGATTTATTATTGGTCTCACTGAAAAGAATGCAGGTAGCAATTTGTTCCACATCAGTTTCAAAATAACTTAGAAAGAAAAATGGTATTCCAATCCAAATCTTTGTTCCCTTTTTTATTTTATCCCATTATTTCTGGACTTCTAGCTGCCTGCATCTGTGAATTCAGTGGAGATACCCAGATGATGAAGTGCAAATAGATCATGGTGGTAGATTTATTTTTTTTTGTTACCCTTGACCATTTCACAATCACTTTGCTGACTGCTTGACCTCAATTTTTTGTAACTTCTAAAATCAGAGAATCTTAGCATACCATGAGCTGGAAATGACCCACAAGGATCATTGAAGTCTAATCCTGACCCTGCTTAGGCCAACCCTGAGAATCACACCATATGCCTCAAATAGTTAGCTTTGAAGACATGCTCTTTTGAATATTTTTCCCCAACAATGTAGCCATAAAGGTTTCCTCTTTTCCCTCTAACACAGAGTGACCTTGAGCTCTGAATTTGCACTACATATATATATATATATATATATATATTCAGAAACCAGTGACAGCTTTATTTATCGTACAAAATCCAGGAGGAGAGCAAAATTGGAGCTGTATTGCACTGGGAAATGCCAAACCCCAGTTTTTCAACTGGATCCACAGTGTAAGTTGTAATGCAGTTGATGAGACCATAACCATCTTGCATCTTCCCTTGCTGTAGCTACAGAGCTACACCATTCAGTTATCTAGTTTGGCAGTCAGGAAATAAGAAGTACTTCATTTTTGTGACTGTGGATACTGAGTAGTTATTTATGTCCTTGCAAACTGTGTATGCTGTTCTGCCACCATGGCTTGTGTCAGCAATAGCATGGCCAGCAGACCTAGGACAGTGATCATCTACTGCACCCAGCACTGGTGAGGCCACACCTTGGAGCCACTATTCAGTTTTGGGCTCCTCACTACGAGAAAGGTGCTGATGTGCTGGAACACGTCCAAAGTAGGGCACAGGAGATGGTGACAGGTCTGGAGCACAAGTCCTCGGGAGCAGCTGAGGAAGCTGAGCCTGGAGAAAAGGAGCCTCAGGGGGAACCTCCACATCTACCTAAAGGAGGTTGTAGTGAGGCAGGACTCAGGCTGTTTTCCCAGATAACAAGTGGCAGGATGGGAGGAAATGGCCTCAAGTTGCAGTAGGGGACAATCAGGTTGGGTGTTAGGAAAATTTTCTTCACAGAAATGGTAGTCGGGCATGGAGTAGCCTGCCCAGGGAAATGGTTTGGTCTCCACTTCTGGAGGTATTAGAAAGATGTGTAGATGTGGCACTTATGGACATGATTTGGTGGTGGACATGGCAGCGCTGGCTTAAGGGTTGGACTTGATGTTTGTACAGATGTTTTCCAACCAAGATATTTCTGTGATTCTGTTTGACTGTCAGTCCAGTCTGCAGGGGGCAGGAATGTTAGCATGCTCAGAACATGGTAAACTTCAAATATTCTAAAAGATCTCTGGAAAACACTAAGGGTCTTGACTATAAGAGGCAGTCAGTCCTGGCGTGGTTGAGTGGAATGGTGAACAGGTTTTACATGTAAATGTTTAGAACATTCCCCAAAACTCCTGTGTGACAATGCTTCTCAAGTAATGAGGTTACCCATTTTCTTCATGTTAACTTTGACCACATGCTCTCGTTGATGGAATTCCCAGGCAAGCTGGAAGCTGAAGAGCACATTATCACGGTGGGCATGCAGAGAATGAAAGCCATGCATGGAGCAGAGCTCCCACCCACCAACCGTGTTCATAAAGCGAGACCACCACGCTCACAGGAGGCCACAGAGGGACCGTCAGCTGCCAGATGAGGGAGTAAGCCCAGGTGGCACCTGTCCAGGATAAAGGAGTTATTCCGCTATATTTCCCAACCGCTTGGAGGGATTTTTAATGACCACATGTAGCCAGAACTTCAGTTTAACATTGTTTCCAAAAGCTGACAGGATATTCATAGCTTTGTTCCGAGTTTTTACAAGCTGCTGGTCTTGGCTCGGAGGCAAAGAGTGGCACATCTTTAATTGCTGCTGAACTCTGCAGCACCTGGGAGCTGCTGGAAGTTTGCCATGTCCCTGCCAATAAGACCTGGCTAAACTACTTTTCTGAGCTCTGATGAGATCTCAGACTGGTGCAATTTTGCTGCAAATGTTGATATGTTTATCAAAAGCATAAGGAAAACTTATTATTAGGATTTTTTTTTTTTTTGGTCTTTATTGAGCAAGATGCTCAGTGGATGAGAACAAAAACGTGCAAAGAACACATACCACTGTGTGCTTAGACATCTGATTGTGTGCATTGATGTCTGATCATATGAATTTCATTTTGAAGAGTTGACAGAATGCTTGGACAAGTCATTCTTTGTTGCTTTAAGTGTGTGAAAGTGTCCCTGTGCTGTCTTCCGTATTTTTTCTAAGGCTGCTTACTCTTCAGTTGCAATTCATGTTATAAATATTTTTATTATTATTGTTCTTACAAAGAAAACTACTAACATCAGTCTGTAAACATATCAAACAAATACAAATGCTTACTGTTTGAAGGGAGAAGTTCCTCCATCGCATGTTCTGCTAGCATAGGAGAAGTTAAAATCACTTCACCTCTAAATGGCTATTCTAATTGTTATTTGAATTAACTGCTGTCATTGACTTAAGGTCTGAAACCTAAGCCATAAGTGATAGAGAAAATTTGAGAAAATAAGCGGATCACTCCCTCCAGCATTTTTGTGTAGGTTAGTAGGAACTGAAGTTCTGAATGGCATTCTTCTGATTTTACATAACATTCACCTGCTTCTCTAAATAACGTTTTTATTTCAGTTATGTCTGAATCAATTGGGCTAGGACACAGTAAAAGTGCATTAAATGAGCCCCCAATAGACATAACACAGCAAGAGTAATACATTTTTATATTTTCAAATCAAATATTGTGAGTGTCTGGGGAAGAGGTTTTATTGCATGTTAAATGGAGGACTTGGAACCAGCAAGGCTTCTTCCATCTTGATCACTGACTTACCTAAGAAATCTGGTGTTTGTTGTGTATGTGGTCACAGTGGCAATCTACATTTATCTGAAATGACATAATCCTTCATAACTGAAGCTACTACCAGCCCAAATCAGCTGGGGAAGCTGTGCTAACAGTAAGTACTGCCTGCATCAACAGTGGTTGCAGCTGGGCTCAGAAAGGCTCTGGTGAAAAACATCTCTCAGCCAGCTTCCAACTGCCCAGAAAAACATCTCCACAGCTTTCAGTGAGTGACCGTCTGTGAGTGACTCTGTCCGTCCTTTTCTCCTCCCTGGAGAAGGAAACTGGTCTAGACTTTGCAATTCTCAAGATTTTTCGATTAAGTTTGTTTGTGTGCTTCTTGAGCAAGTGTTGGTTTACTTTTTTTTTCCTAAGTGAATAAATTCAAATCCATCTAAAGTGCAAGGATGTGGAGAGAGAGAAAAAAAAGAAAGGAAAATCCTACCTTAGCTATGAGGGACAACTTATCTCACTTCACAGGCAATAAATCCAATAGAATCACTTGCCTGAGGATCAACAGTGACTTTGTGACAATACCTTATCTCCTGAATGCCCAAGTTGCAAAATTATCTTTCACCAGGGCCAGCTGTCATTTAACATATAGAGCTACCTTATTTTTAAATATACATAAGTAATTCATGCTAATATGAAGGCATTAACTTCAATGAAGAAAAATACTTCTTTCCAAATGGTTGAAAGCATGTTTGCAATATGCAAAACCATCTTTGCATCTGGAAAGACTATTTTCCTGTCATGAACTTCTTTGTATAATTTAAAATCTTCCTGTGCTGTGACATTGTTTTCTGTATCTTATCTCTGTTATAGCAAGTCTAGAAAAACATATATTCTACCAACTGTTTCCAATTACAAACTAAAATTCTGTTGAGACTTATCCAATACAGTAGGGGTCAAATCTTTGGAGAAGGGGAGCAGCTGGGACTCCTATGGCTCAACTGATTAGCACCATCTTACTTTGGAGGCCTGAATTTTACACAGTAAATGATCTAATCACCTACCCGGGTTTAGAACCATCACAAGTTAATAACAACACTGCAGCCATAGCTGCAAAATATTACACAATAAAACAAAATAAATGGATATAATCTCTCCTGAGTGCCAATAATTTAGATTTACAGAGTAATCCATATGTATTCCAGCTCCTAACAGATTGCCAAAATACTGTTTGGAGACTTCTATTTCAAATCTAGTACATTTTATTATCATTTCAGAGGTTACAAAATTGAGGAATAAATTAAAAAGCTAAAATGGGGAAAACAAACATTTGCAGATTGGATTTAGGCGTTCAGAAGTGTGAAGCAAAGCTCCCTCTTTTGAAAGGACTTCATTAATGTTTAATTAGCTGAGTTGCAAACCAGAGCTCACTCCCGAGCGTCCCCTTACCCAGGCACAGCACGAGTTGCTCTCCCTCACACGGGGGGAGGCTGGCTTTGGTGGGGTTATTTAGCAGCGTCTCAGGGTTGGCATTTCTCAGCAGCTGGTCTCAGGACACTTCACAATGTCATAATAATTGTCACCACTGAAGTCAGGGGATGCGTAGGATTACCAGGCAAAACAAGGCAGGGAGCTGTGTGGTGACAAGATACAGATCTTGGTTTTGTGAATTTCTGGAGGTGAGGCCTGGCATTTTGAACATCAGTTCATTTTGCTCATTGGCTGCTTGGTGCCAGAAATGAGAGTCCACAATCATGGACACAATGCTCATAGAGTGATATACCAATATATTTTTCTAGATATAGAAAATTACTGTAGTATCTCAGGTGTTCAGGGATAGGTAATGTTTCACCAATTCACTGAAGCATAGTAATTTCAACAAAATTTCAAAACTTCAAGAAGTAATTTTCATATAAGTTTAGAAATATTGTCCAAACTTACTTGAATGCTGCAATACAGAAAATCTATTGCTTAAAGGTATGGTTCATAATTAACCTTTTCCATGACATGAATCAAATACAGAGATTTCACACTGGGCAGGACAGTGTCTCTGAGCTTCACCAAGAGAAGACCAAAACACATCAACAAACATTAACCTTCTTGCATCTTTCCAGCTAGAGGCACTATGTTAATGGGGATGCTCGTCGAAATCATTGGAGTTGTGCCACTTTCCTTTTGGAAAATGTCTGGTTCAGTGCCCCTGGACTGGTCCCTTTTTCTTGTGTATTGCAGTGTCTGTTATGCTATACATAAATAGCTTAACCAGAAGACAAAATAAAATATGGCCGTGGAAATCAGATTGGCCACTGAGTTGAACTTGCCCCGTGTCTGCTGTACTTGGCTGCACAGCCAATGTGTTTGCAAGCCTCAGCCATGGGGAGCAAAACTCCAGGGCTCCAGCACCTCAGAGCAGCAGCACCCATGCTCGATTCGAGCTCTCTGCTCACTGAGGGCCACCAGGTCAAACACGGCCTTCAGCACTTTACTGACTGGCCATGATTTTCAAGAAAATTATTAGACGATAACACACTTTGTAAATCTGAGGTTCTGCTTTATATTCATATGTGGGTAAATAAATCAGAATGTTCCTCCCTGGCTAAAAGTATATAAGTATTTACTGTAATAAGTGCAACTATTCACAAGATAGATTGGAAAGCATTCTTTTAAGAACATTATGAATATGATACATTCTAGTAAATTGACTTTTGTTCATGCCAATATGTGAACTCACAATGACTTACCAAATAAACCCCAAGTAATCTGAAAACTAAAATGTAGTTAATAATCTTTTCCCAAAGAAAGGCTATGGTCTTCATCAAACAGTGTATTTTTGTCAGAAAAGTCAATTTTGGAAACATTTAAATCCCCTAGGTTAAAATACTCATATTGTAGCAGACCTTAAGCAAACAATCATCGACAAATTCAGGGCTTTTTCTGACATGAAGGCTGAAGATAATATGCAGTGGACAGTACAAAGTGATGGCAGCTCCAGCAAAGGTGAGGGAGGTAAAGGAAAACATTGGAAGACAGTGAAAATATGATGGAGCTTTCAGAAACTAATCTTGCTTTCCCTTTGGTTACAATAACTGTCAGGAACAGCCTGAAAAAGAAAAATCTCTTTGTTCTAGTATGGCACATTGCATTAATATCACAGTACACAGTTGTAGATCCAACAGAAAAGGTTAAGAAAATATATGATTAAAGGGAATCATCAAAGGAAGGAAGCCATAAAGGTCAGATATTTCCAGTTACTGACTGGTTGGCTTGGTCAATGACTGTGATTATTAACTGCCAAGAAGTGCCCTCTCTTACATAAACAATGAAATACACAACAAATGGATCAGAAACTATTAGATGATCACATGTGGAAGCTGGTCTCTCCAAAATGACGTGGCATTTACCATGCCAAATGTGACACTGGTGTTCTTGCTCTTTCTTTCTCTCTAGTTCACCCTCTTTTCCCCCCCATGCAGTCACACATACACTGGCTGCACAAAACCCCCCAGAATATGCCACCAAATGGCTGGTGGCTGTCACTGTGCCAGATGAGAAAAAAACTGAGATTGATCAAGTTATTAATCTTGTGTTAATATATAACTGAGGAGACATGAAGATTTTATAAGCAAGGACAAAAAGGTATAATTGGATATGGTAACTTTTGTGTTCAACAGAAGAACTGCTGGGAAGAGGAAAAACAAGTAATTATAAAAACAGAAAAGGATTAAGGAGATTGCTTTTTTTTTCCTGCTGGGTACAAGCACCTGGATGGCAGAGAGCCTAGAATTGGATTACCTTTGAATTTTCCAATTTTTTTCATGAGAGGAACTTTTTTTGACCCATTTGAATCAGTGAGAAAGCTTCTTAGAGCTGAGGAATACTAATTTATAAGAAACCTTTTCTCCTGTAGAGATGCTCAAGAATACACTGCTCAAACTGCTTGCTTTTTTAAAATTCTCTTCCTGACTAGGTCAATGTGTTGCACAGAAAAAAAAAATCATAACCTTTAGCAAGGAATAAAATTGCAAGTCCTGAAAAAAAACATATTCTTTCCTTATCTTTTAAGGTATCCTTTCTAAGTAATCATAACTGTTTAGAAATAAATAAATAGCAAATTTCAAAACTAAAAAAGCATGAGCTTTTTCTCCCCACTTTGACTTATTATTTTACAGAAAAGATACAGGTTTCCTAGTGTGACATGTACTTTTTCAAGTCTTTGTTGTATTTGACTGTTGCAATTTATTTTCTATGTGGGTAAAATATTTGGTTATAAAAAACAGTTAAACTGATAAGTAGGCACAACAAACCACAGCAATTTTTTTCCTCTTGTAGCAAGCTGAAGGATTGACAGCTGGAGAGATATTTTCCTGTGTCAGTGTGTGCAGGGATGTTGAGCAATTTCTCTGGAGAGGACTGATGCTACTTATTTGTATCCCACAAGCAATCTCCCCTGCTACCTGGTGCAGCTGGCCAAGGCTGGAACTAGGCAAGCACTCATATGTCTTTTCCATTTGTTTAAAGCTCATTAGCATCCATTGAGCTGTGCTGTTCCAGCTTCAATATATCAATGTTAACAAAACATTAATTCTGTACCATTGAAGTAAAAGAAAACTAAGTCTCATGTGAAATACAAACATGTAATGGAATGCAGCCTGTTGCCTCCAGTTCAGATCCCAGGGACTGATGGCAGGATCTTAGTAAAACCCCAGGCAAGCTGTGAAACTCTGACGTCTTTGCTAACCTGTATCTGTGGAACCACAGGTATTTAGAAGCAGCTGTACCTCCTGCAAAAGGCTCTTGCTGTAGCATCATAAAAGAACTGTTGAAGCTTTTAATCTGGAAGCTCCTACCCTGGGAAGCTGAGTTTGTGAGGCACAGTTGTTGTACAGCCCCCTCCAGCAAAGCTGAAGGATGTGTGTGAGAGTGGGGTAGGAGCAGCCAAACCCACACAGGCTGGGATGTCTTTGCTCGGGCAGCCCCAGACCAGGATCTCAGAGCCTCCTTAACCCCGTCCTCCGCAGGCAGAGCGTGGGGGTCCCTCAGCAGGTACCGCTCCACCAGGGGTTTGCAGCAGAAAGGCTCCAGGGCACCAGCAGGGCCTCTGGCCTCCCCTGGGAAGGCAGGAGCGGCTGGAAAGGCCTTAAGTTCATACCTGATGCTGCTGTGGGCTGTGACTCACAGAGCAGAGAATTTGTCCGTAAAGCTCGTGGGACCGAGCAGAAGTATTTGGAAGAAGAAGATTCCTGAATATCCTGGGCTGCAATTGAAGCCAGAAACCTTGCAGGGATAACTTGCCTTCACATTACAGAGCTCTAACCCCAAAGCCCTGAGATTAAAAATATGTTATTTAAATGAAGGAGCAGTATATAGCATGCATTGATTGTGGAGGGAAGTTATTCAGCATTTCAGCGTGCTGGGAATGTTGGTTCAGCAGGGAGGGACTTGTGCTGTGCTTCTGAAATGCTCCCCAGACTTCACGTGGAGAATCATCTCAAGAATAATTAGCTCCTGTGCCTGTTCATCTGGAAAGGCAAGGGGTCCATATGGACACTGCAGGTATAGGTAGAGGGCAACTGCTATGTTAGAGAAAACATAAGTAGACTGACTGATGAGAAAGACATGACTAGTCTTTGTGTTGATAAATGCAAAGTGCTTCCTATTATAAGAGTTTTGTGGGTTTAGTCTAGGCTTGTTTTGTTTGGATTGTTTTTTCACAGATAAAGCATATATAGGAAATGTTTAAATGTTTAAATATTTAAATGATTTTTTTCCTCCATACTTGTTCCCTGTGAACAGCAATTAAATTTCCTGGTGGGAATACAAGTGATAAATATGAATTGCATTTTGCATAATATTTATAGAAAAATAATTTTAATGTTTATATTCACAGAACTAAAGGTTCTTTTAATAATCAGTCATGTCCCCTCAGAAAGAAGAAACAACAGCTCTTGACTCTTATAATTTGGTTTTTGGAAAATGTTTGTAAGGCATAGGCAGCAAGTGAGCAGCAGATAAAAAATTGGTGCTGAGATTCTTCTAATGACTATATTAAATATTATGATTTTTCTTCATAAACAGAAGGGAAAAATAATCAAGAACATTTATTATTAAATGTTATATAGCAAAGTTTTGGTTTGGATGGAAAGCTCATTCTAAGAAATATGCATGTATGTATTAGTTAACAACACGTAGCTCCTATGGGGCAACTCATAGGATACAACCTGAATGTTTGTTATGCAAATAATTACTATTTCAGTGTGACACGAACAGGGTATCCGTGACATGCAGCATACCAATAGCAAGAAATATTGCAGATGATTTACTGCAAGAGGAAAAAAGGGATGTAACATGAACCAATAATTTCTTCACTTAATCCAAAAATAAAGATAAAAGGAGAAGAGAAAAATACAGTTAACTCTTCCCCAGGGTGTTTGAATGAGGAAAGTGCTGAACTGTGAATCAGAATTGAATAGACAGAAACATTAGCTCCTTTCAAAAGGATGTTTGCCTTACAGAGATCAGATATTGTAATAGCACAAATCTGGCTCCTTGCCTATGCTTTGCAGCATGCAAATTAGTATTTTCCTTTCTCAGCAGCTCTGCAGTAAAACCCACCATGAAATCAGAGAAATATACTGAAGAACTCTCTGAAATGACCACCAGCTCTGCTGTCAAACACTAGAAACTGATGCTGAACTAGCAAAGCTGCAGGTAAGTGCCCTCTGAACCAGACTCCATCTGTGGAAACACAAGCAATGAATACCTCTGAAAACAGTGCTCAAAGAGGCACATTATCAGAGGTGGCTCATGATGCAGGCAGGTGCCAGACAACTATTTTAAAAAATATTTCCACCTGCTGTTGAATTGAGGTGTGCAAGAACATGCTTTCATGGTGGATTGCAGAGGAGAGTTACCCCGAGTCCTGAGGGAGCTCTAGTTTGTTGTGCTGGTATCTCAGCCCACATTCAGCTCTGCTCTGCCACAGGCAGACCCTTGCAAGCCTGAGCTGTTTTGATACTGAGATTTTATTGCAAACGGAAACCGAACAACCTGGGGATGCTCTTCTGCAGCTGCACCAGCTAAGCATATTTAAATCATCAGGACCACTGAAAGCTCTGTTTCAGTTGGGTCTCCCAGTTTGAAAGACCAATAAAATAGCTGGCCAATCGGAAGACAGAACAAAAAATACCCTTTCATTTTATTAACTTTGTCAAGACTGAGGTCACCACTACAAACTGTGCCACTGGCAAGTTTGGGTATTAAGGTAGAAGGAAGGACATCAAAGAGGAGGGAGACAAATGTGTTATTGCCAATTTAACCATGTATCTGATTCCCTAATACAATCTTTCACGCTTGTACTGTAATTGCCTGCAGCTCTCTTGATTTCATCAACGTCAGTATTTTGCTTATGTTTGAGGTCTGGGACTTCTGAGAGGTACATTAACTTATTTTTCATAAGCTACTTCTAGCATATTTCCTCTCCACTGTCCTGTTAACATCATCACAGAGTCATTCAAAGTGGAAGGGTCTTCTGGAAATCTCTCTTCCAACCTTCTACTCAAAGCAGAGCCAACACTGAGCACATTGCCAGGTGACCTTCTGCCAAGAGGGCCTTTTTCAAGAGAGTACCGTTTGTCATAATGATTTACTTTCAGTTATTTGCTTTCACCATCTCAAAAACCACCACTGTTTTCCTGTCCAACAAGAGCTCAGTGCCTCATGTCTGAGGGCACCCATCCTTCCACAAAACAGGACAATGATCTAGTGTGAGATCATAGCCATAGTCACTTACACTACTCTTAGCTAAACCTGAACAGCTGACTGAAGCAAAGAATTCCATAATCAAAATATCCTACCCTTTAAAATGAATGTAAGCTTTACAGTAGATTCAAACATAGCATAGTTCAGATTAACAGCGAGCTGCTTGCCGTTCCCATCTGTACCTTCCCAGTAAAGTATCACTTACAGACTTAATCACAGAACAATTTTATCCATTTGCCTTTTTGGAGACTTCACCACAGTATGCAAATATTTTAAGGACAGAAATGGTTTCAGTGTTTATTCAACATGAACATGGAGGAAAAGAGAAAATAGCAGGCATGAGATATTTAGGGCAGCCACTCTGAATTCACTGTAGGTCTGGGAAGATTGTCAATACTGAGGGCTTGTGGCAAAATGCTGTGAAAGTACAGGAACAAAATCAATTGTAGCCAGATTTTTCCCTCCCAGTACACATGACAAAATTATTTACAAGTGGCTTATTTAAATCTAGCCAGAAGTCAGCTATTTCAGTGGCCTATTGAGCAGAAAAGATCCCCTGTGAGTTAAGGAAGGTCACAGATCCAGTTATATCACCCAGATGATCTCTCTGACCGAGTATTTGTAACACTTGCTCTACCTTGACTTTTTTCAAAGTGGATGGCTTGTGACAGTGGGTTTTACTGCCATGTTTTGTTGGTGTTGGCTAGAACTTGCTCTGTCCTGACACAACCTTTCACATAATGATGATGAGTATAGCGTGAAAAGAAACAAACCAAGAGAGAACAACACATCCAGAAGCAAAAGAAAAGTCACTAAGACCACCCTTTCAGAAACCCTCATCTAACCTAAAGCTAAAAACTGCTTTAAATACCACCCACACTGCAGTCATAGATTTCTGCTCAGCACCTCTCCATAATCTCAATGCAAATTGCTGCAAAGGCAGGCAAGCTAATAGCTGATCTGGCTCAGTGCCAGTCTGATTTTGACTGTCCCTGTTAGAAGTCTAGGGCATCTCTGCATTGGCAAGTAGCACAGTGTAATTGGAGTGGATCTGTGGAGTGAAATGGTGGGTACAGAGCAGCTGAGGGGCCAACCTGTACACATTTTAGGGATATTACTTTGCACTGCCTCTCGTTTGGGCCCTACACAGGATGCTGAGTGGTTGGTGTGTAGCAAGTGCCTTGCTGGACCCCATCTGCTTGGTTCAGCAGAGGAACATGCAGTTTGTGTGCTCCAAGACCACTTCATTCACACTGAGAGTGCAAGTACCGAAAGCAGAGCAGAATATTTGCTTCCTGAGTACATTCCTGATCTGAACTAAACTGCTAATACAAACACATTTTGGGATCACTTAGGAGGGGTCTTGGTCCAGGGAAGTCCTTTGTGTAGGAAGAGATTCTGACTGTTGAGTTAATAAGCATTATTAGCTGCTCACATTGTCTGTACATGGTTAAACACAAAATTGTTAAGTTTGATGAGACACTAAAAGAGCGAGTAAATTATTTTTCCCTCTTTATTGGAAAATGAAGGACTTGAATGTTACACAGAAAAGAGATTTAAATCAGGAAATACCTGTCTTTTTTGTAATTTGAAAGTTTAACAATGAGCAGTACAAATCATTGGTTTTTAAATCCTTTACATTATTAGCCTATTCTGTCAAGTTTTGATATGAATTGGCTCCAAAAGTGTATTTATTTGTCCCAGGCCATCACTGCCAAATGTTGTCATCTTCCAGGCATGGCCATGGTGGGACACCTGGTCTTATGATGTTTTGTGAGTCAGGAGTGCTGCGCTGGGGCCAGCACTGTGTAGCTGCACAGGGGAGATGTTATTGCTGCCAAATCACAGAAACCACAAACACTGTACTCCAGTAAGCAGATTCCTCTGGTTAAACTCCTGCAAGTTTGTTACATAGTGAACTTGATGGGTATTCAGAGAAGAGTGTGTCAGAAACAGAACGAGAAGAACACCGCAACATACAGACATAACCTCACTGCTCAGCTGTTGTGAGTAAGATGATGAGATCTATTGCTTTCTTTTTTGTTAGTTTTTTTTGTTTTTGTTTTGTTGTTCTGGTTTGGGGTTTTTTTGTTTTATGTTTGTTTTGGGCTTTTTTTGTTTTGTGGCTTTTGGTTTTGTTGTTTGTTTGTTTGTTTGTTTGTTTGTTTGTTTGGTGTGGTTTGATTTTTCTTGCTTCTCTCCATTCTGAATGCAATGAAGCACAGCTACTTGTAGAGATAAATGGCTTTCACAGAGATGAAGACAGCCATATATATCAAGGAGCATAGGCCTGATCAAGCTTTGTGGGTACACCACAAGCAGATAGGGAGCTGTATCACTGACTTCAGGAGATAGCTCAGTTCTCTGGAAAAAAACCAGCCTACGTCAGACTGAATTCTGCAGCAGATAATACACTGGTTTGACTCCTTATTTAATATCCCTGGCACTCCTCATCCAGATAATCAAAGAACTGAGATTGTAATGACTGTGTCTGAATATTTCCTTTCTTTTTAAGCTTTCAAATTCCTTATGCCTGTTCAGGACTTGCCAGGTTTCTTCATGTTTCAAGGGGAATGTGCATAATAGAGAGTTCTGCCTCTTTCTCCTGGCTCTATGGTATGCACAGGCTCTTCCCACTCATTCCGAACATCTTTTGTTCTGATGTAATATGTTCAAAGAATTCCACTTGAAAAAATAAGAATAATGATCAGTTCTAAGCCTGCTGAGCATAACTCCAGTGCATATGAACTTTTAAAGCAGCACCCATTGTACAGTCTTTAGAGTTAGGGTGCCCTTAACTCTTACTGAAAATCTGAATTTGCAAACACACTTCCTGAAGCCCTCCTGAAATGTGAAGGAGCATATGGAAAGATAAACCAATCTTTCCATCACTTTATTCAGCAAATCCTCCTGCATGAGTTCAGTTTCTATGCCCCATTAAACTGGCAGTGGTTCCTTGCTTTACATAGCAGCCCAGCAGTCCTCAAAGGCAAAGCGTCCAGAGGCTCTGGAAGACCTGGAGCAGCATTGCCCTGTGTGCATGGAGCTGGAGCAGCCATCCCTCTGCTCCTCCCAGGACTGTTGGTTTGTATTCCATCTGCAGTGCCTGTTCCAGGCTTGGTGTTGTTTTCTTGTCTTTAGAGGAGGGAAGGTGGGGAAAGGGAAATATTTATGAATGTGGTGCTTTATTTGCTATCTTTTTTGTATCTCTGTTCTTTCTTTTTAAAGTCCGCCCAGTTCCTTAATATACTAGCTTTTTCGTTGGTGACCTGCAAAGACAAGGTCCCTATTCAAAAAGTTTCTAGCATAGATTTAAAACTTAAAAAGCAGTAATGAGAAGCAAATAATGCAGAAGGAATAGATACACAAATCTGACAATCGTATGGTTAATGAAAATTTATAGATGTCTTTGGGCTTATTTTATTTTGTCACATTTGTGGAAAATTAATTAGAGGCAAAACAACTTCAATAATTCACAAAAAACCTACATTACTGAAAGATCCAAAGAAAATTGTTTCAGGTGCAGTCCAGTTCAACAGGAAGAGACAATTCTATTCAAGTAGAAAGGGAGCAGATGAGTCCAAAGCTTTACAATTCTTGAAGATTTGGATTATGCAAAACTTGGCACACCGTTATTCATTAAGTTCTAGTTTTACATCCAAAAAAAAGGAAAAAATGCCAAAGATTCAAAAAGAGTCCAGCCTGAGCTCTGGAGCTGAAGAATTGTCTTTGGTGGAACTGGGAGCAGAATCCAGGCATACCAACTCCCAGCCCTCCTAAGTACTGGACAACCTCTTTTAGCAAATAAATGCAGAGAGGCACTCTTTAAACAAACATCATATCCTGTGCTATGACTCAATATACATACAATACAGTGAAATCTTGAATAATTTATCTACAGTATGAGTTCATTATTCAAAGACAAGCATACTATGCAGTTTAATGGGAATTTGCTTCATTACTTTCAGGATCTTTCAAACCCATTTGTGACATAAATACATGCTTACGAAAACATTCTTAAAACTTCTGAGAGAGTCAGCATTCTTTGCAGAAATAAAATGCCTGTTTCCTTTCTTTACTTTCTGAAGTTCACTGCAGTTCTATGGCATTTTCAATAAATTATCTGGAATGTCTATGTTACCGCTTGTTGAAATGCTACTTAGATTAGTTTAATTCAAAGGTCAAACTATTTTCAGCATTTAACTAAGTCATTTCAAAACATGCCCTACCATTAAGGGCACAGAGGTGTGAGTATTCAAAATCATATTGCCCTTGCAAAGTATGCATATATTTAAATATTTATATTGCCATTAGCTTAAAATGGGAAGAACAGATGTATTAGCTTACTCACTGAATCACGGTGAAGATTCCCAACGGATTGTCATAAACGTCCATTGTGTTTAAGGTTGATGGGAGCAGGTGGCAAAGCCCTGGGACACAGCAGACTGGGTGGGCGAATGTGTGCCTCTTTTGCTGCACCCTTCAGAGGCCCAGCTGCACACCCACCCCACAGAGCCGTCCTGTGCGTGTCCTCGGCCTCGCCCTCCCGCTGCCCCTGCCAGGCTGGTGTGGAACCACGAGCGCTGCTGCTGCCTGAGAGCCACCAGAGGCAATGGGGGACACGGGGGGGTTCTGTGCCACTGACGCTCCACGCTCCAGTCAATGTCGATGCTGCTGACACGGGAGAATCAATGGGAAAACTGCAGTCCCGTGGTCTGGGCTGTAATGGTTCAATAACAATTTTTGAAACTGTTGTGTAGCTTCACCTTGAAACAAGCCTTGAGATTAACCTTAACAAATATAGAAAAGTATGTTCATGCAGACTGGGTCATGTGTGATTCCAGCCTAATGTTAATGGTGTGGCAGTGCTGCTGGTGTAAGGAGAGATAGGCATAGTTGTGCTTTGTTTTGTTTGCCTTGGCTGGGATCCTTAGAATATAATATAACTTTGGGGGTTGTAACGAAATAAAGCTTTCTTCTGCATAACCAAAAAAAGAAGTGACTGCAAGAGAAGGACTTGTTGAATACCACAGGATGAACAGTACAAACCAGCCTATTAAAACCAAAGAGTGTACATCTTTTTCCTCTGCACAGCTGAAAACCATTGATTTTCAAAGGAGTATGCCTCTAGTTTTTGAAAAGTATGTCTTTAAAAGGATCTTATACCTCCAGAACTTCAGCATCTTACAAACACCTGTGAGAAACACAATTTCTTCATGTAGAAAAACGGTATCTCCTTAGCAATCTACACTGCAATGCAAACACAATGGTGCTGAGACAGTTGCTGAAGGAGTAACAACCCCAGTGATCCTGCAAGAAATCCTTATGCTGAGAAAGTCTGATGGCAGCTGAGCACTTCCAAGGGAGCACTCCTTCCTCTCTTCAGTGCCCTCACTCCAGGAGTGCAGCACTGGACACAGCTTCTTTCAGGGAAGGAGAAAGAACGGATTGTACAGTGAGGCTGGGGGGACAGGCACGTGGGAAGCTGTGGGAAAGTGCACCAGACCTTACCCCCAGACTACTGTGGGTGACAGGAACTGCTGTGTCCAAGTAGATGAAGAGAAACAAAACAAGAGGGAAAAGTAGCGCTCCAGTTATTAAGGTGCATACCAGATGTGTGAGTCTTTACCATCAAAGGCAGCCACCATGGAAATGGATGTGCTGAAAGCAGTTAGTTAAATGGCATCCCCATTTCTAACAAGCCAGACTCACCTGCTCTCCCACAGCTCTCATCTTGGCTGACAAAAGAAAAAAAAAGAAATGCCATCTCTCCTGGTGAGGTGAAAAAGCAGAATAGAAGTACAGGAGGCTGGATCACAAACACTGCTGCAGTGCTGATTATGGAATCACAGTAAGTTTGGAAGGGATCACAGCATAACAAAGATCATTTCAGCTGAAGTCTGATGACCAAGGCTAAGGAACTTTTGTTGCAGGCCCCAAGAAGAGCAAGACAAGAGAAGACAGAATCACTCCTGTGCAGTGGCTGCAGTGGATTGAGACACACTTGGGAAATCCACTCCCAAGACTCCAGAGCCTCACTGCAAAAGCAAAGCTGATAACCTGGTGGGTTTTTACTATACTGTGCCACTCACATTTTCACACAGGGAGGAAAGAAATGGAGACCATTATGTATCTTTCCATTACAAAAGTGCCAGTGTAAAGTCCAGAGTCTTAATTTTCAGGACAGAGGCTGAGCACATTCCATCACCAGCCCTGTAGAAATGCTGTCTCCAGGGTTTATTACATGACAGCTGAACACTCTGGTATATTAGCAAATGTGTGGTTGGGACCTTCTTTTGGGATCACAAGAGGAGGTAAACATCTCCACTTGTGCAAAGAGCAGACAGGGTTTTTTCCTAGGTAAGCTTTGATTCCAGCCAAGCAGGCCTATAAAAAGTGTAATTGCTGTTTTCTCACGGGTGGTTTGAATTCATGATCTAGGAGTTAAAAAGCTCCAGGGTACTGAAAAACTCCAAGTGCAGTGTGGTATAAATATGGGGTTAGGCATCATTTCTGAATTCAGATCCTAGCTCTGAAACCAATTTTATTTCTGGCAGTGGGCAAATCATTAACAGACAACCTGTAGAGACATTTGTTCAAACAGAGCTACTGATAGTCAGTATTTAGCCTGAGACATGTGGGACCTTATTTTCAAAATGAGTGTCATCCTGAAGGGTTAGTCACAGATGATAATTTACTTTAAACTCATCTGGATACAAGACACCAGTAATTTGACTTCTGCAATTAGAAGCTACTTTTTAAAAAAGCAAGTTTTCATCTCAAGCCTTGCAAGTGTTTTTGGAGGTATCCCACTAATTCAACAGGCTTCACAGCTACTCAGACTACATTAGTTTCCACATCTCCAAAAGAGGAGTAAAGATTTGCACATCTTAAAGATTATTCAGGCAATATTTGTGGAATAGTTTGAGGGATGATGTAGGTATTTTACCCCATTTGACTTCCTCACATGGACTTGAGTAGATAATCTGATCATTTGCTTTCACTCTTGTGTTTTCTCCCAGTTGCATCTATTTATATAGATCTTTAATTACTAATTTTTCAGATTCTCTAATATTTTGTAGACAAATCTTGCTATCTCCTCACACTATGAAAGACATAGCAGAAGTTATCTGTGTACCATTAGATGCTGAGGTCAAAGTCATTATTCAGAAGAAATTAATGAAATAGTTTTAGTGTAACATGATACAAAATGCAATAGGTCCCAGAAGCCAACCTTCAGCACTAGCAGTTTCCCCTTTCTGGACTTCCCTGTTCTGAAATTCCAGCCAGACAGGCATTGAAAGAACTACAGAGAGAAAAAGTAACATGTTTTATTTACTTTTCTCAGTGCATCTCTTGTGAACGAAACAATGCTGAAATAAATTACCCTTTAACATGATCCTTTCCTCTCATTACACTCTTAATAGCATCTTGAGAGTCAGGTACTGAACATTTGGGGTCAAATGATCATCTGGCATGATTTGGTGCACACACATTGAAACCAATAATAATATATAACACTAGAAGCTATGACAACTGGGCCTTTAATAAAAGGTTTCGTAAGTTATATAACTGGTAATTCCGGTGCAGGATTTGTTCTTAATACGATTGAATTTGTTGAGATGAACATGACTATAACCTTAGAAAAGATGTCATGCTACTAAAAAAAAAAAAAAAGGATGAAAATCAACTAAACCCACAGTAACAGTGCTCTTAGAACTCACGACAAAATTAATTCTTCCCTCACTGTTATGTCCAACATTTTTCCACTTAAACTGGAGGAATGAGACTTATCTTACAAAGTGCAGACTTTTAATCCCCTCACCCAAGACTCCGAAATCACTAAATAACAAGGCACCTGTGGATGTAATGCATCTCATTATAGAGACATGTTTGAGTCCAATGAATTCCATCAAAAGAGAAGGGATAGTCACTAAACTGAGGCGAGGTGAAGCCTCATCCTGATTTCCATGGCTGCTCTAGGTTACAGTGGGGCTAGCATTTATTTTTACTCTACATCAGTTTCAGTCCTGGCTGCAACGTGATTTCTGAGGATAAGGTGTCAATACCATTTTGTAAAGCAAAAGGCAGGCTTTGCTAAATAAATGAATACACAAAACAGTGCTGATAAGTTGCCAGTTTGACTGTGCTGCTAGACAGGAGATTAACTACTTCTTCATAGGAATTATTAAAAAATTAAAATTTTGCATATTGTGTCAGTGCCTCAGGTCTGATGGCATTTCAATACAGAGAAGTCTCTAAGTAATCAGTAGGTCAAGTATGGTGGCAACACCATAGGGCAATTATTAAATAGGGTGTTAGTCAAATTCAGTGTGAGAAAAATAAAAATATTATGACCCTATTTAAGGGCAAGAAAGGAGTGATTTTTTTTTTCTACACAGCTAATCCAGACATGCTCTAGCCTAATTTGGTCTTGGCAACAATCCTTACAAACAGGACTCACATTGCCTGACACCAGAGGCCTTTGGTGCTGTTGGCTGTCTCTGCTGGTCACCCACTGCTTGCTGCCACAGCGGCTCCTAGGATGTGATTCATCTGACCTAATTCAGCTGGCTGCTTTACAGTTGAGATGAATGATGCCTAGAAGTGTCTGTTTCTTTACATTTTCTGTCTATCTGAGCTGTTTGGTGTGTAGTACTGCAGATTGGAAATACTTTGTGTACACAAAGAAGAATAGGAGCTAGAGGAGGAGCTCTGAACTTAGGATTTCAAAGGTCTGTGTCTCAGAGCCTCCCTTGAGACTCTATATTACAGATGCATGAAAGCAAGATATAGACTGGACTTTGGTGTTACATTGGTCTACCAAGCTGCCAGTATCCAAACCTGCTTCCCTGATGCAGTATTCCATAAAATTATATTTGCTGGTGTGAATCTGGCCTTCCAGAGATCTGGAAAGAATTTTTTTGAAGAAAACCTTTTACATGTCAGAAAGTGTAGGCTTGCCAGCAGTCATGTGAAAAGCCTGCTCTGGCAATGTTCTGGCTCTTTTCTTAAAAACCCAACACTCCCCCATCCTCTCAAACCCCAACACATTAAGATACACGTGCTGTCTTTGGGCATAATTCACGTAGACCATGATGCTGAATGTATTCAGCAAGAGTCCTTTTCCCATTGTTTACCATAATTACACCCCCTGTAAGAGCTTTTCACACAGTGTTTCTCACTTGCAGAGTGAGCTCCTCCTCTCCTTCCAAGCTCATCTCCAGTGCTGGCCATTAGTGAAAGGATCTGAGGTGTAGAAAAGACAGGGAGAGTAACTGGGGGCAGACTGACAGTGCTGGAGCTTTGAGCATGTCCCAGGCTCACTGAAAAGAGTGGGCAGAGCTGGAGGAGAGAAGTGATGGTGCTAATCTTGTATCTATGATTTGTTTGGAATTGCAATGTGTTTGTTTAACATTCAGCTTATGTTTGACTTGTATGTATTGATGTTTGCATTAAATCAAGTAATTTTTCTGCACTCATGTTATATCAACAAATCTATATAAAGCATTTGACACCCTTAGGAAAATTCTTCATATGGTATTATTTATCATCTTAAAGCCAGTAAACAGATTGGTAAAACAAGCAAACTGATTTTCAGGTGTGTTACAGAGCTGCAATAAGCACTATTTGCTACACATGTTCCTTAGTTACTGGGAAATATAAAATCAGAATTAAAATTTAAATTGCATTTTTCCAAACTTGGCCCTGCCAGATAAGATCCTATGATGTAATCCCATGTGCAGAATTAGATACAACCCATTGTGAATATGCATGGTGGAATCAATCCAGGACACATAGGAGAAAAAGAGAGAAGTCTCAGTGCTGGCAGAAGTGTTTAACAATATTCTTCTGTTTTAGAAACTTGGATCTACAGAAGTCCTAGGTAATAATTAACTTAGACACATTCCTTACTGCCTTGAGCAAACAAAAACTGACACCCTACCATAAGCAAGCTGGGACTGTGACCCAAGAAGTCATGTCCTACCAGAAGATTTATATCCACCCCAACATATTTTGGCACAGAATTGCCTCAGAAACTGGAAGAAACAAAGTATGATCAAGGTTAAGCAGCTCACAGATGGTTTTCCAATGACTGACAAGTCAGGTCTGTTCAAACCAAAGCTGGGACTGGTCACAGTCTGTCTTTTCAGTGGTTTCTGGCTGTTTCCAGTGACTGAGCTGCTGGGGAACCTGGAACAGGTATCCAGATCTGTGTCACATGGGCTCACACCTTGCTGGCTGCTCTGCACAAAGCCCGAGCGTGGCCACGTTACATCAGCAGTGACAAGCACCATTCCTCTTTTGAAAATGGCTAATGAACAACCCAGACAAACTATAACCACTTCACACAAATGGCAATCAGGCCAAAGGTGGCACACATAGAAATTATACTTTGGAATTTCAACAAGCCGTAATTAAAGTCATCTGTTCCAGATATAGCAATACTCCATGCTTATTTATTTATTATTGTACCTAATTTCTATCAAGGATTTCTGATGAGCCATGCATCATTCTTATTTAGATGTTGGTATAATGACTCATGTGCAAGCTATATAGCATTAAAAATTATTTTCAAAACTCATGCATGTAAATAATTTGCATTCATGCAAATTCATGCGCTCATGCATCTTATTTTAAATAAGATGGAGTTTCTAGCAACTAAGTTATCCACATAAATGGTATCCTCCCAGTGGGATGGCAGATTACACAGGCAACATTAAGGAACAAAAGGAAAACTATACTTGACAAAGATGAAGTAGATGAAAGGCTGTAATGAGTAGAACAATTGCATTAATTAAATTGCTTGTAAGGGTTTTTTAAAAAGTTCCTTGGGCCAGTTCATTTACAACCAAAAAATGATTAAGAGGAAAGAGAAACTTCACTTCCAAGTCAGTCTCCACTCCAAGGAAGGCAAATTTCAGTAACAAATTTGTTAATGGAGATGTTTACTGTGTTGGAGGGCTGTGTAGGATATTTTGTCAGTCAGTTTGACAGGTCAATCTACAAACCAGAATATAATTCAAAGTCAGATTGAAATCATCATTAGTAAAACATATCTTAGACAAGACTTCTCCCTATATGCCTTTTAATGGAGTAGATAATCTCTCAAGTTCTTAATTTTAATGTCGTTTTTACATCTTACTTTTTTTTCAGTGTAAAGGTGGTGTTGGAATTGCCACACAGTTTTCATGAGGGAGCTGATGGGCTCACTGACCATTCCCAGAACCATCTACCGGGACTGAGAGAGCAGCAAGCACTCCTTCATCAAGGCACTGCTGGTGGTGCAGAGGACTCATACTGCCTGGTTTTAACTGGTCAGTGCTTCTTCTTCCACATGGCCTTTTGGTCACTGCCTCAGTGACAAATGGTGCTCCAAATGTGAGGATGCTTCATGGTAACAAAACACAGTGGAGGACAAGAAGTGCATTTCTCACTTTATCTCCTTCATGAGCATTTTCATATTAGCTCAGTTGGGTTGACTACTATTTTTGGTAACCACACAAATGTGCACACAGAAGCTTTGCCATCTCCCACCAGCATTAAAAGCCTACTGCTGCACTCCTCCTTCTCCCACTTATTCCTGCACTTGCCTGGGAAGCTATTTGGGCAAAGCAGAAGCTGAAACATAATCTTTTTTAATTACTAGCAACTGCATGTGCCAGTAGAGATGTATGACTGTAAACCTACATGAACACTGACCTCAATGATCTTTAGCCTAAGCAGAGCTCTCTTGCAGACCTCATCTATATAAATACTGGTTTTATCTTCCCCCAGGCATGACAATGTTTTAGCTCTTTTTAACTGGAGATTCATGACTTTACAAGGACTTGTCTGATTCAATGCCGGTCGCTCTGAGTAAACCCCAAAGTATGTCCCTCTGTTTTTCGCTGATATAGATGATTTTTTGAAAGCAGTTAACATTTTGAGGAGCTCTAATGTGGGATGCAGGAAAGAAGTCTCCTTTACAAAATTTTTGCAATGGTTTTATCCAAAAATCATTCCCCCTAAAATGGCTGGCTGTGATCATCTTAGATGCGATAAGTTTGGAATTACAGACTTTGCCAAGTTTATAAACTTTCTCTTTTTATTATTGTGAGAAAGCGTTATTAATTATTGTGGTGTGAAACTAATCTGAGAATATAGGTCTCCAGTCAAAATTGTATCCATGCTTGGTCTCAGCATGTTCTTTCATTCCCTATATATTCAGTTTTTGTGCAACCTAGTTTTCTCCACTGAAGGTTGTGAATAACAGATGTAACCTCATTGTCCTTACTGACTTCACTGAGCTATAATTGAACACTGCTTTTGGTATGCTCTCAACAGTGTTGCTTGTATACTGCAAGTCATCTAAGTACTAATATTGAATTTATTCCATCAAAAACTAGCCCCTAGGGGCAAAAACAAACCAGAAATAATTAAATTCATCTAGTAAACCACAGGCTCATTTGAATAACATTGCCTTCTCTTAATGCTGCGTGTACATACAGCAAGCATAGATCACTTCAGCCTGGCATCCGCTCAAACGCCTGTGAAGCCAAGATTCTCCGTTTCAGCTTCACAAGCAACGAGTGCTTTGAACAGGAGAGAGAAGAAATCCAAGCTTCTGTATGTTTTTCCCCAAGCAGAAATGCTATGTACACTATTGTCAGGTTTTTCCTTTTTTGCTCCTGTTTGAACTTCTTACGGATTGCACTAGGACTTCTTTATTGCTTCCAATATATCAGAGTGAAATGACAGTAGCCTTGTGTCAAACCAGTTATACATCTGATTGAAATCCGTTCACATTTCACCTGCAGCTCATTATTTTCTCATTTCTATCTTGTTCTCAGGATGAACCAGTTCAGAGTTCACACTTTCCCTTGGAACACATGTATCTGTTACATGCCTCAGAGGTTCAAGGGCTGACCAACAGTCTATGGGACTCCACTTAATATTTCTATTCCATATGACACAGCTTCTTGTGTGGATCTGGCCCATACAGTAAGGTAGGCAGAAACCTGCAATCAAATTGCATTTTTCCAAGGCCTAATGGAAGTTTGGGCCTGTATATAAAGCTAAGTGATGAATGCCTCCTCTTCTATCTTCCTTCAGCTCTTGATATAGAAAAGTTTTTGCAGTCAGATAAGGAAAAATCAGCATGTACTTGAATGTTGCAAAGTGGGATGTTTTTATTTTTAAAATTCCTCTTTTTCAGCTGTGCTACTTTGTATTTTGCATACGAATAAAAATCACGAAGAGTTACATATCACAGCTTAAATATCAAAGATGACTGTCAAATATTTCAAACAGAAGGCTCTTTATTAAAGTTACTTTACTGAACAATTCTGTATTGGAAACCAAACAAGGAGAATAGTGCTTACTGAATCAAAGCACAGAATCTTGCTCTTCAGTTGCACATCTGCACAAGTGCTTCAATACATGGCTGGGTAACTAATTCCCAGCTCTGGTGTATTTGAATTTGTTTCTTCACAAAATGGAAACATGTACTCATCTGCCATATCTCACAGAGATAGAATACATAAAGATTTCTTTCAAGGAATTTCATCAAAAGACACCAAGAAAGTGATCAGCACTATTATTTTTATCCTGCTTTAAATTCTCCATATCAAAACAAGACAATGCAACCTTTCGCTTACATGTCATTCAGCTTATTTCACATTTTCCATTAGGTTTTGTGTGCTTTGGGTAGAGTGTGAATGCTGCCTTGGTGATAAACTTCTTTGTTTCTCTGGGAGGTGGTGGGAGTGCTGCATACAACTACATGCTGCTTCTTCTAGTGGCAAGAAGTGTAATAGGGAGAAGAATGACAGCCACTCTTTACTGGAGACCTGAAAGCATTTTTTGTGGCACTGGCATTGCATAAAAACACGATTAACAAAGGTCAACAGCAATAACAAAGCTTTGCATAGGACATGGATAGTCACTCCCTTATCTCAAAACAAAGAACAATCATCAAAGGAAGAGACACATTCTTATGCATAAGAGTAGTCTTATTTTATGGCACATCATTTGTATAGCTATTTATTTTTAACTGCTGGTGAACAAATGACTTTATTATAATGTTGAATTTCTTTCACTATCTGTATATATTTTCCCACAGATTTCTGATTCAAAGTCAAATGAAAGTCAGTCACCATCAGTGTACAAATTGGTATTCCATTCTATGATAGTCCAAGTTTTGACTGACCATGCTCCCTCTGATGCCAATGACAAACCTGGGTTCTTGTTTGGTTTTAAAGACAATGAAACAAAACCATTAGATGACTAGAAATTTGGCAGAAGTTGAAATCCCAGAGCTGAGAACACTTCAGAAGTTAGAGCTACATTCATTTTTTTAAAAAGTGTCCACGTGCAATATGATGTCTCTAGTATGCAAAACACATCAGAGGAACATGAGCTACTTTTGTGGTGTGAAAAAAATATTGGATGGAAGAATGAAAATGCTCTCTAGTTTCCTAATGACAATTTTACAATTCACTCCATGGAATCTTTTCTCGAGTCTTGTTTGCTAGAGCAAACTATATAAATTACTGTATTATTCTAATGACATGGAATTGCTTAAAAACTGTCAGAAAATGACTTATAAAACTTTATATCGACATCATCAGTTATCTTAAAACTTCAGATTGTTAAACTGTATTAGAAACATTTTCAGATAATCCAACCTACTTCTCCTTAGCTTTCCAGAGATGATTCAGAAATGTAGTGCACCCAAATCCAGTTCTGTATCTGCCCTGCACTGTTACGATCCAGGTTTCTCCCCAAGGCAGGGCGTTAATGCCAGAGTCCTCATCATGGCAGCAGCTGAAAAATAATGTTTTTGAGCTCTCCTCCTTGATCTGCTACTTGCTGCAGATCTGCTATGTCAGGAAAATAGTTTCCAATACAGGACACCTCTAAATGAACTTGTTCACAGCCTACGCATCTTCTTTGCCTAATCATAGTTCCATCTCCACTGCAAGCCAGCACATGGTTCTTCTATATTCCTTATTTCTTATTAACAGCTATTTTCTTGTTCTGGTGCCCTCTATGTATTTTGGTGGCATTGTATCAGAATTTTACTTCTCTTCCTTCCATAAGAAGCAGATACACATTAGCCCTCCCAAGATTCTCCTAATTTGCAGAACCAGATGCATCCATACTGTGTATATCCAGCTGCTGTAGAGCTGTTTGGCCCCCAAGCCTCTAAGCCTGACCTCCAGCATGGTCAGAGGCCCATACTTCAGGATGCTGCTGCTTGAATGCAATAAGACAATTACCATGTTCCCTAGGGCACCCAGACAGGATGTCTGCAGGCAATCTGCAATCTGCCAAGCTGATAAGATATAGGCTGGAAGCAGAACATGCTATGTTAGCTGGTTTTTGGGAGATCATTCTTCCACAGAAGGGGATATTTCTTTACAAAAGATACTATCATCTCTTCTGTTCCTTTTCTTCAAATCTGCAGGTTGTTAAGAGGTCCTGTGAGGAGATATAAATCTTCCTTAAAGCATCAGTGCCAAGATCTGTCATTGTGTGAGGAACTCTTCTGCTTGCTTCATGCTTGTCTAGTGTGGTGTCTCCACAGGAAATGCTTACACTAAAACTTATGCTCATCAGAGTTGATGACAAAAATCTTATTAGTCATACTGAAATACCAAGGGAGAAATTGTGAATTTTATGGGAAATATTCAAGGCTCCTTATCATTCCTACAGGAAAACCTTGCTACACCTAAGACAGGATGAATGTGCAGAGACAACGGATTAGTGGCAGTAACTCCTTAAAAGACAGACAGACGTGGACAATAAACAAGAACTAGCTGTTGAACTTCACTTTGCCCATTCCTTGTAGGCTTTAATTTTTTCTAGATATGTAGACCGACAGCATCATCTGCAACACAAATGCTGCCTTCTCACAAGATCATGCTGGTGTCCAAAGTGGCAATCCCCTGTTAGAACTCTTCCTTGTGACATTGGCCAACTCTGCTTCTCAGCTTCTGTCTCTTCTTCCCATCCCTCATGCTACTCAGCTAAGGATTACTTACTAGTAACTAATGCCAAACCTCACAGCAGCCAAAAATTTTTCCTTTTAATAGCTTTGATAGCTTGCATTGCTTTGTTGACTGTAAGTAGAGCTGAATTGTGATGAAGTTGGTAAAATTTTCTGCAGAAACCACCTTCTGACAAACATTGCATTTGTCACTGAGCAGAAATTGAGGGCCAAAAGCATTTGCTTTCATTACCAAAGTAAAAAAAAAAAAAAAATAGGGGACGAGTCCTATTTTTATTTAAAGACTACACACTAGAATTGAACATTATTGTTTTTAGGCTAAAAACCAAAATACTTTGGACAAAGGCCAGAACATTTCAGCTGAGAACTAGCTAATGCTTCATCACTGTGGTTAGCAGATGTGACTGGATCCACACAGGGAGTGAATTTGTTCCGCAAAACTTGACATTTTTTCACAGTCACATTTCAAGCAGAAAAGAAAGCATTGAAAAATGTGGTGATAGATTAAAAAGAAATAATCCCTTCTTCGCAGAGGAAAGCCAGGTATGAACACAGAGAATGGAACTGGCAATACAGCTCTCGTGGGTTTTCCCTGCTCATTCTCTTCCCTGCTGCACACAGTCTGTCAGTCTCACCGCAGGAGAGAGGGCTCAGACCTCTCAGATAATGGGCATGCAAAAAGCTGTCACTTCAAATCTTTCTTAAAAGTGTGTTAGCCTTTATAAACTGCCCCCCAACCTGATTGAGGAATACGTTCGGTAAAGGTCCAACACTATGCAAAATATAGTCATTCCATGTGCTCAAGACACTTGGTTATTTAAAGGTTTACTGTGTGTGGCAATCTATAAAGAGATCAGAAATGCTTTCCACTTAACATGTCCTTCAAGATAGGAGACAGAGGAGTTTTAAAAAATTCAGGAGGTGCTTAAATTTACAATCATTCAGAATGTCTTATGTTGCTCTCCTCCTTGCACAGACTGAAATAAAAACCAATGTGTTTGTTTTCACCTCAGTCCCAGATTTTTTTTAAGCTGTGTGCATGCAATTCATTGGGGTTAATTTGCTATCAACACGTCAGTTAGGAAGACTTTCCTACTAAATGCCCTGGATGTCTCCTGGCTCCACACCTTAGAAAGTTCCAAACCTGCCCAAGCTCTATCCCCTCCCCATGCAAGGGAAATCTGTTCCTGTGGCCCAGGGGCTCGTGCTGCAGCCTGCTCACGGTTTGGCCAAGGGAGGCAGAGCACGTCACGGCAGAGCCACAGCAGGGAAGTCCAGCTGCAGTCCCGTCTGAATGGCACTACTCTAGCAACATGCATCTGCTGTCATTTATTTTACCTTTCTGCTTGGCAATAAAGTAAAATTTTTTCCCCTCTTCATCCTTTATTCTTCACCTCTCCACATGGCAAACAGCAGTTTTTCTTTTAGCTGTAGTTTCACTCAGAAACAGTATGGAATTCCTGTTTGTGGACGTGGTTTGAGCTCTGTGTGGTGCCAGGCTGGGAGAGCTCCATCACTGAGGGGGCAAAGCTGTGGCCATAGCTGGGTTGCCATTTGGCATTGCCAGTGACCAAAATGCACAGGGTAGGTAGAAGTGAAGCCACGTGCCTCACCAGAAGCTGATGTCCTTGAATGACCCCACACCCGGCAGCTGCCTATCAATGACGTGTAGCTGCTGCAAGTGCTCCAGTTTGAACCATCAGTCTGCCTGTTTTACATGTGCCTGTTTAGCAACTAGCAACACTGCTGGTGCCAACTACTACATAGGGGTAAAAATTTGGTAAAGGAGCATAAATTTTAGCCTTTCTCTAAAAAAAAAAAAAAGCGATTTGTCTCTGAGCAAAGGGATCTATTGGAATGTGTACAGGGTTTGTTGTATTAGACTCCTAAATCTCTCCCCTGCTACAAGTTGCAGCACCAGTGGCGTGTCAGGGGAGCTCCTGGGCTCACTCTGGGGTGTGTTGTCCCTCAGGAACACTGCCAGCTGCCATGTGCTGGCGTGATGAATGGGTCCTCTCATTCCTGTTTGCAGAACTTATTTGGGGTTTGACGTGTTTCTCTATCAACAAGAACCATACACAATGCTGCCCAACAGACCCTTCTTCCTTATCTCTTTCAAAAGCGGTTCAAAGCCTATACTCACAGCTACGAGGTACTCATGAGTGAATCTCTCAAGTGTCTCCATCCTAGCCGATCTCTCATGGCATAAACTGATGTTGCACCACAGGAGCAGCAGAGGCTGTGAGTACAGCACAGTCGAGGCAGAGGAGCCAGCCTTGATATTTGGAGAGACTGTAATCCCAATCCCAACAGTTTAGAAAGGCTGTTGAAAGATCCAGCTTATCACTTGGCAAAACATCCAGGGTTTGCCAAGCAACAAAATTCACACAGTCCAGACTGATGCTTGCCAAGGTTTGACAGACTTAAAGCACAACCATCTTTGAAACGCACTGTTAAACCTTCTCATTTCTTTTTTTTTCCACTCTGGGAAATGGACTTTTAGAATAAACCAGATCCCTCTCAAGTACTCCAAGTGCTGCTCCCTTAGTGGTGCAACTCAATGGCCAGCGAGGGAGCCCACTCCATCCCACTGTGCTGTGGGGACAGCTGCCTTACAGCTCACCCTGTCAGCTCTAGCACCCATGTTTTATGGATTTCTTTTGCCACCAGAATTAGCTGCTTTGTTTGCCCTCCTTAGACATTAAAAACTCATGCACTTTTCTAAGTATACCATTTGAGTTTTAAACTTTCCACCACTATTTTAAAACTGCAGTCTTTTCTAACATGTAAAACTACATCAAAGAAATATATTTGCCACTTCTTTCAAAAATTTTTCGATATTGATAATTTTTAATGAGCTTCATTTTAAAGCAGCCTTGTGATTCTTATGAAGGACACTCTGTAAATGCATGGCTGTGATGGTGTTGACCCAGCAAAAATTTTTTCAGTGCTTTGAAACCTGTAGTTCTGGCATGCGCTAGGAAAACAGGCTGGGTTTTTTTACAAACTCTCTCCCATACAACATGCTGTGGTAGTAGTCTTAACCTGTTTTAATTTTGTAACGGAAGTCACAAGCTGGACCTGGAAGAGAAGGCTTTGGAGTGGTTGAATTTTTTTGTATTGAAGATCTGATATTTGGTTGGGGTTTGGTGGGGGAGACGGTTTGTATAGGACTTTAATCTTTTTGGTAATGGGCCAAAGTAGCACAATGTGCAATAATAGTTCTGGCATATTTTCAGGGATCATGGCAGAATTTATTTCACCTCTCAGTATGTGGGAATATATTCCAGTGGGTAAGGAGTGTTCATTATTTTAGGCTTGCCTCAGTACAAATATATATTTTTATAAAAGGAATATAACTAGAACAACCCACACAAAACCATGAAGCCAGATGTCTTTTTTTGCCTCAAATTCAAGTAGATCCTTTATAAACTGATGTGGAGAAAAAGCTGAAAGGGAAGATTTAATTATATGCTACAATCAAGAAGGCATTTTACATCCCAATTGGCAGAGCTCTTACTGTGTATTTTAAGCAAGATGAAGATGACAGAAGAAATCAGAGAAAAAAACCCTCAGTTTCTATACTAGTTCTCTGGTGCAAGGAACAGCTTGATCTTATTTATTGCATAGTTTTTGCAAGTTCTGATATTTAGAGCCTGTCCTGTAACATCCAGGAACAAACACTAAGGAATCTTAACTGTATTAGCATGAATTATAAATTAATTTCCTGGAGTCATACCCATGGCTCCTAGAGGGATATTAACATATATGCCATTTCTTTTGGCACCTAATGAGTCTCTGGTAGGTTTTTCACAATTAATCTTCAGAAAAATGAGGAAGGATTAGGAGGAAGGGGAAATTCTTTCAGCATTCTCTTTATAACTTCATGCATTTTTACCAGAAACAAGTAGAATGTTATCATTTTCTTTCTTAAGTAATTTGTTTTGAGATCTGCTAGATTTATCTAACAGCTTTTTTAATATATCAAAACTGCAAAGTTTTCAGCATCCAGAGTTAATTCTCAACTCTCATAAAAATTTCATTTTGTAGGTATAGATCTTTTGACTTCCCTACCCTTCTAAACAGAAGACTTAATAATCAGTTCTTTATGCTCCAGTACATTTACACTATAGATTGAATATACCATTCTTGATTTAAAAACAGGATTCAGTAACAAGCCTTTTAAGCAGAGCTGCCCATAGGCAGTAGATTTCACAGACTTTGGACAGTAGGTTTCTCATGAGGGCATTCTCTCCTCATTTCTTTAAGTTTTTCTGAATGCAGAATGAGCAATAAACATAATCATGACTATTATCTTTGTGTATAAACAGTTTGCAATATTGGGTACTAAAAGATACTGGAGCATTTGCTTGCCACATCTAGTAACTGGTAATGTAAATACAAAACATTAAACTTGAGATTTCTTGCTAGAGCCTAGAGTAAAAAGGGTAATAGTGCTTTTGGGGATAGGAATAATCTCTGAAGAGGGGAAATGTGCAAGTTTCCCAGCCTCTACAAGTAAATAGAACTGCACATCTATTGAATGTGATTAATGAAGTGTAATGATTGCATAGTTACACACCGGAAGAGCAATCAAAATTACCGTGGTTTACTTCAGCAGAGTTTGACTCCTGTAGTACCAAGTACCAGGCATTTATTAACTGCTGGCAGGCATTTGAACTAATTTAAAAGGGCCGAGACAAACTGAACCATTGGAATTCAAATTTTCAGCCAGGATTCCTAATTCTCTATAACTGCTAAATACCTAAGACTTTGCTTCATATGATTTACATGGCAATAATAAATATTTCTCTAAACATAGTTGCTAGAATGCAGAGAGACATTTTACTTGTCTTCCTATCAGAGTTAAAGCACAGGTGGCCCTTCAGGCACAAGACCTTGTTCTTTCTTGGGCTTCCCACTCACTGGCTCAGCCTCATCGTGTGGTTGGGGGACAGCAGATCTCATAGTATAGCTGGCTACTGAAGTCACACTACTAAATTATGCTCAGAGCTGATGTCCTCCTCAGAAATGTACCATCATGGATACAGTCATCTATTGTTTTACAGTTTATTAAACACTTTGATATGTAAGGAAAACAAGGTAGGTTTTGTTGGGTTTTTTTTGTGTAAGAGAAACATCTAAACAAGGAACCTTTCTGCCATATCCAGAACAAGATTTAGAAAATGAGTCAAAAATAAAGCAATGTAAATGGAAAAATCCTTTCATTAATACTTGGTAAAATCAGAGAGACTTTTGGACAAATGTCTCCTAATGCTATCGTAATTCTCTTGCTAATTCCTGTTGGAATCCACTGGTGGCCAGACAGTGTCTTCTTTTCATGTGAAGTGGTACGCTTTCTTCCACAACTGAACTGTTTACTAATGGAACTGAGGTTTGTCCCAGAGAGTAATATTATTTTGCTTCTATACATTTTTGTGAATGAGTTACTGAATCTGAAGAATTCTGTAATGTTCAATTGGCAAAAAAAGTGATGGTTAACCATATGTCTAGAAAACATTACCCAAATAGTTGAGGACTCTGTGGATTGGAAAACATTCCTGGTTTTCCAGTTAAGAATATGTTTCATGAAACTGTCATGTGTTGGCAGATTTGTATATCTGTGTGCAAAAGAGCTGATAATTTTATCTGTCTGCAACACAGGTGTCCCCAGGTACGTGTTGCTTCTCTAAGGTCCAAATAAAAGTAATGGAGATGTTTTTTCCCATGGTCAGTGGTGTACCAATAACTATTTTTCTTACTCAAAATTCACTGACGCTCTCTAAAACTGCACTGATGTTAATGGGAGCTGAGACATCTGTGTAAGTCATGGCACATCTAGATGCTGGAAGTGTAAAACACGCTGGGAGATACGGATGAGCTGAAGGCTCAAACAGCAAACCTCAGCCCAAATGTTCTTCAACTCTGACAGTTTGTAACTCTCCCTCACCAAATGTCAGCAAGCAGTTCCCTTCAGAACTGCGAGGCTTGGAACACTTACTAAGGAGCTGCAACACTGCACTTCAAAGGCCAAATATCCAGTTAGCTGTGAGTCACATCCCATGTATTGATCTCATGCCATCTGGAAGCACAAGCTCAAATAACCACCATCACCCGTTGTGTAACTTCAATAAAGCCAAACTGTCAAGGTATTTCAAGTCTCTGAAAGTGTTGCCGGGAAGAATACTTGCTGGCCACAGGTAGGAGGGGTACAGAAAAAAAAATAAGAATTTGTTATGCCACTGGACAAAATAGAGCCAGGGCAGAATAAGCCTCCTTAAGATAACAGATGATAAAAGTAAAGGAAAAAGGGGTCAAGAACAGTCAATAGCTGGAACAGAGGATTGGGCACATAGCCATTCTGGTGGATTTGGGCCAGATATAGCCTGAGGCTGTACTTAAGCAGCTCTGAGTTGGAATGTTTAGATGTTAGTTTGAATGGCTATAAAAGTTTAATTAATATCTGAGGGGCTTGGGGAGACAGATGAGCAGAGAATTAACATCCAAAAATTGCTTCCCATAATGAAACCCTATCAGTTTCTCATAAAACTTACAAAGAAATATATGAAAATGTTTGTTTTTTCTTTTCTTACTATAGAACCTTTGAAGAATTCCTTCATTAGGCTTAGAATTGTTACTACAGCTGTAATTATTTCCTTTCTAAACTAAGAGGTTTATTTGTAAATGTCTTCGGTTTCAAAATACTGTGACCAGAGAGAAAAAAACAAATCCATACATTTGTGTCTTTATTGCGCAGAAGACCGAAGGTGCATTTACCTAACACTATGTACCTTAGTGTGCCAAACTCAGTAGCAAAAAAATTGAAGAATGTTAGGATTTATTTTGTGGCTGCAGAAAACATTATCAATCTTGGTGCCTTGGACATGTATTGATCATGCTCTGTGACGAGGCAGAGTTTTGCCCTGCAGTGTAGAGTTGAATACTTAACTGTGCATGGCATTTCTGCCTTCCTGCTGCATAATTAGTTCCAGATATATTAGATTTTACCCGTAGATCATTAACATGTTTTGGTAAGCTAAACATTTAATTTGCATTGTTCTATATGGTATTATGGATACATTCAGTACACGATATAATGCCTGAAAACCTGCCCACATATGCAAAAAGTCAGTAAAAAATGCAACCCATTGGTTGTGCACATCCTCTTCTTGGGTCCTGGAGCAGATGTCTACCAAATACAGTTCTTCATGCTGGGGTATTTTTCCACAGCTCAGTGCATCCACACATCCCCCACCTTTGATCAGACTCTGTTAGCACCATCAGCCAAGATCTCTTTTTTCTTTCCAAATCAGAAAGTTCTCTTCTCCACCCAAAAATAACACTGTCCACTTAACTCGGCAAAATAATCAGGGCAAGGAATATTCCATCTTGTATCATAATGAGTTTGTAAGATTGACTGAGCTTTTTGCCCTTCATGTTGGCTAGAAGCAGGAGTGCTGTGCTACTGAAAAGTGGAGATTTACTGTTTTCCCAGAGTATTCACAGGTATTTATTTTTCCTTCATCTGTCCCCCAGGACTCCCTGTAGCTAGCTGGCTGGCCAGCTTAATTCCTGTTGAGGTGGTTGTTTAATGTGGTGAGAATGTGTTTATTGTGTGGTTAATGATAGCAGAAATGTAGAGCCTTGGATGGATGCCTCTTTTTTCTTCCCTAAATCTAAACAAATGCATGAAAATCAACCTATTTTTCTTCCTTATTTTTCTCAATTGCTAAAAGCAGCTGAAGCCCAGGGAATTTAATTAGACTTTCATATTTAAAGACATATTTTTCACTTTTGCTAAACCTTTCTGCATTTTCTTTCTGGTACAGAACTGCAGACTCAGCTTAGTTAGGGTCACTTGGAAACAATATTTGAAAAATCAAATTCACTTTTTTTTTTTCTCTCTAAAATGCCTACAAAAAGACACATTCAAATGACCAACATTTTTGGACAAGCATGCTTAGATATTAGATAGGTTATTTTTAAAACGTCTGAATGAGGGGTTCTGATTTTCATGAATGTTAGTCACTTACTGTATACAGCGGAATTCACTGGAGATGTGTGGTTTTTTGCAGTTCAATTAGTCCTTTCCACACAAGAGACCAATATTTAGGCTTGAAAATGTGGATGATATTATCAGGAATACAGATATTTCTAAGGGTGTCTGTTTTGAGACTTGCAGTGAAGGAGGAAGCCAAGGGAGCATTAGTGGACTGGGGTGGCAATGGGTGTGTTACACTGATAGCACAGCACCAGATTCTGATTCCTGTAAAATAAGCTTATGTGCAAACACCTCCACGTCAGCACATATGTAAAGTACCTTGGGCTTGCTGCAAATCTGGAAAACAAAGTTTCTAAGAGTGGCTGGAAAGAATCCTTCCCCATCTGTAACTGGAGCATTCCTTGAGCAAACATAAAACAAAGTTTCTGTCATCTCTGTGTTAGGAAAAGGAAGCTCCAGCCCTCTGAACTTCCCGAGGCCTGAGCTTTTCAAAGATAGCTCATTTGCAAGAGAATACATGATGAATAAGGTTTGGGTGCTGCTCACAGAATATGTATGAGAATCAAAAGGATAAATTTTACATTTTCCCATCTAGCAGTTTTGGGGTCTTTTCCATGCCTAATTAGAAGTCTGTACACAAATCGAGACATCTACAAAGTGATTAAAAAGAACATAGTCTACAAAACAAGAAAACTAAGAATGAAAACTCATGACCTCTAAAGAACAATGCATTAAGGATGTTCATTTCCCAAAAGAAAACTGCCACTCTGGTGGTAGTGTGGCATTTTAGGAATCCCTTTCCCAGTGTAGAGCAGTGGAGTCTATAGGGCAATGGGAGTGTTGAAATTATCTGCTTGGTGCCAGCTCCAGCCTCCTCATCAAATAAATACTTTTGATCACCAAAAATTTTTAATGCTGCTTCTTTTGACAATCTCTTCATCATTTACCTACTCCTTACCTTTGCAGGGATGATTTTCAGGAAGATGCAGTCTGCAGGAATATCTTAAGATCCTTCAGCTGTTTCTTCTGTGGCACGAGCGACCAGTTTTCAGGACCTTTGCTTTAGCTGTACCTGGAGGCATCACAGCTAGAAACCACTGCCTCCTTATCTCTGCCCAAGACAGAGATTGGATATTGGACATGGACATTGCCTGTTATAAATCCTGCCAACATTCTTAGAGAGCATACTGGGGAAACAACCTTTCAAACTTGCTTCTGAGCAAAAAAGTAACATCTGCTCATTTCTAGTGTCTTCTGGTATCCTTGCAATGAACCAATTCATTATTAATGGTATTATATTTATAGCCAATTCAATGGAAATCAGTTCATTAGGCTGAGAAGTTCTTCTGCATGACTATCCCTGGAGCCTTATTCTACTCATTAATTAAAGTCAGGTTTTGTCACTGATTACACTAGGAGCAGGCCCTAAAGAGAATTATGTATAAACCCTGGCCATTACAGACTATAGATTAAACACAGATTAAAAGAAGAATGAAAAACCTCCAGAACTACTGAAGTTCTGTTTAAATTCAAGTTTCATCTGTATCAGCTCCAGGGAACTTTTTTTCTGTTCCCTGTACACCAGTAGTAGCAGAAGTGGTAAAAAAGCCTTTTAGTCTGAAGAACCCCAAAAAGCTTTACAATCAGAAATCACTTGAACGTGTCCTGAAGTGTAGCCTTCTTTGTGTTGAGAGGGAGCAGCTGCTCAGCTGTGCACTTCAACAGCAGCACACAGCAATTTCAAAGTACACAATATAAATTCTGACTGACTGAAACCACAAGGACAAATTTAGGCCAAAATAACGTAGTTGCCCAGAGTTCTGTTCTCCACTAAAACTCTCCCAAAGACCTGCCAACAGAAAACTGATCACTACTTTTTTTTTTTCCTATGCTTTCCTCCAAAGAAGTGGGCTGCAGTTGGAGTGTGCTGCAGCATAGATCCTCTCTCTGCTTGATATTTTGCTTAAAAGGGAGATGTGCAAAGTTCATCAAGTACAAACAGTAAAGGCTTCTCATGGGCAGGGTGGCCACTACTGACAGGTAGTTAAGAGAGCTGTACAAAAAACTCAAATGTCAGTAACCTACATATGTATTCCATGCTTATATTTTTGTACTTTCTCCCAATTGAAGCATATTTCTCAGTAAGCCTGTCTCTCCTCAGGCAGAGGAAGTGTTAGCAGCTTGCAACTTGTCTTTGTTCATTGTACAGCAAGATTGCAGCCCAACATAACCCTCTTCTTGGCTTAGACCAAACTATTCTAGGTATCCTCAAGGATGAGTAAGATCTTTGTGATTCAAAGAATCAAACAGACTTGATTAAAACACAAGAAATATCTATTGTAACGATGAATTGAGTTGAAGTGATTATTTTTTGTGTACAGCTTTTTAAGACACAATCTACATTCATTTTAGAACTCCAGTTCAAGTGTAACCTTTGCTCATATGCCATTATTCACTCTCTCAGTGATTTACTCTTTATGAGTGTCCCAGAGGCACTGATAGCACAACTACTTAAGAATCTCCCCGTGCTGTGCAAGCAGGTATGTGGTGCACTTTCAGGATAAAGGATTGAACTGTCATCATCAAAATACAGGAGTTGTGTATGGTTCTTGTAAGATCCATCAAGCTATGAAGCATAAGTGTAACAGATTGTCATGCTCTTATGCCACAGCATGAAATAGTCAAAGCTCATTGAAATTAAATGTATTTGAGCCTGTCCATACAGGAAAAGAGACTGATTCCACCTCATTACATCTGGAAGAATAAATCTTAATTATATTGTTGGCATGAAGCTACAGAGTAATGCATAGCTGAGAAATACTTTCAAAGTTTTGAAAAGGTATTTCCTTCTTTTAGCATAACAATGCCTTTTTTAATATCAGTAATAATTCATTTCTTTATAATGATGGCACAGTTACTTTACATACCTTTTAAACTGTCAAGTCTTCAGCTGTGTTGCTTACTTTAACCTATGTTAACATTCAATATTCATGGAAGTAAAATTTTATGTTTTTCAGATAACTTTAATTGCTGTACAGCAGTCCCAGAACGCTTTTAGTCCAGCTACCTTAGCACTAAAATGATACCGACACCTTAGTGATAGGTACAAACACATGTGGAAAGTCTCGAATCATGGAAACAGAGAACAGTTTGGGTTGGAAAAGATGTTTAAAAGTCATTCAGTCCTTTCTCTTGTCATCACACAGGGGCACCATTTGTCATCACTCATCCCTAAAATGGGTGCCAGTTTGACAGTAGTCACACAGCTGACACCAGCATCAGTCTCTTGTTATCTAAAATCCTGCCCTGATTGACAGTGGGCTCAAAAGACTGATACCAAAGATTTTAGCACATATCAGCAGTTTATTAAAGCAGTTTATTCTCCCTTTTCTCTGTTGCAATCCCACAAGCAGCACTACACAATACAGCCTCCTTCCTCCCAGAGCACAACCTGCTAGCTCCAATAACAGCACCTCTCTTCTGCTAGCTCTTTATACCTTTTCTCTCACATGCATAACACCTGTGTGCCCTTTTACTCTTTTGTGGTTGTCAATACACATCAGCATTCTGTGCTTCTTCTCCTTCAGTGCTGGGCACCTGTCTTACACAGCTGCACACCATTAGGGATGAGGCTCAGCCACAGCCCCATTCCCTATAATAATTCCCTATAATAAATGCCTGTAATCTGTTCTCCTACACTCTTTTTCCATGGGCACTAACACTTTTTTACTAGATTGTTCTAAGCTGCATTCTTCCTGGCCTGGAACACTTCCAGTGATGGGGCATCTGCAGTTTTTCTGGGCACAGTTTTCCTAAACCTACCCTCTTTCAGTTTAAAACCTTTGCCCCTTTGTCCTGACAATACAAGCCCTGATAAAAAGTCCCTATATTCTTCTAATCCCTCTTTATATATTAATATACTGCAAAAATCTGCTCGTATCCTCTTCAGGCGACCTCAGCTCTCTCAGCATTTCTATACAGAGGATCATCTGCATGGTCCTCCTCCGGATCTGCTCCAACAGACCGATGTCCTTCCTGTGTTAGGGACCCCAGAGCTGGACACAGCACCCCAGGAGGGGTCTCACAAGAGCAGAGCACAGGGACACAACCACCTCCCTCAGTCTGCTGGCCATGCAGCACAGGGTGTGGTTGGCTTTCTGGGCTGCAAGCACACATTGCCAGCTCACGTCCAATTTTTCTTTTGCTAGTACCCCTAAGTCCTTCTCCAGGGGGTTTTTATCGATTCTTTAATCCCTTAGCCTGTATGGATACTGGGGATTCCCCAACTTACTGTTAGGATCTTGCGCTTGACCCTGTTGAACTTCATGAAGTTCCCATGGGCCCACTCCTTAAGCCTGCCAGGGTCCCACAGGATGGTATCCCACCCTTCAGGCATGTCAGCTGCCCCATTCAGCTTGGGGTCAGCTGCAAACCCACTGAGGGCTCACTCAGTCCGAGTATAGGACAAAGTGGATGATTACTCTGTTGCAAAGCAAGCACATACTCTGAACTGAAATGTCATAGGTCAAACAGGTCTTCAAAATGCCGAAAAACATCAAATGCCTTGTTAAACCATAATTGAACGGGTAGCAGAAACTGCTCTGCAAAATGTCAGGAGTTATCTAGAATATTCTAGTGGCCTATTTGGTGTGAAAAAGAGAAAAATCAATCTGGAATATTGCATAGATGTGTAGAGCTCATTGCAATGGATCTGCAAACTGCGAATGGTAACAGCTGCTGATTGATTACGATTTTAATTGCCATACTCCGTATGTCAACTGACCTTTATTAGCTTTATGTTGTAGCTTTTATTTCCATTAGAAACCACTAATAGAACATAATATCATCTTTTTTTAATTTGCAATTTGATTAGTGTCTATTTAATAATAGATTTGTCAAGAACATTAGGAAGTTGACTGTAAAATTTCCTGCAGGAGAGGTAGGTCAAAAGGTCTAAAGAAGAGATATAAAAAAAGGCACTATGTGGGAATAATTGGGTATCACAGACTTCTTGTAATCATTTTTAGAAATGTAAGAGTAAAGAATGGCCACAAGATTTCCTCTTTCTTGCAGAGTTCTCGTATTGGTGTAACTAGGAAGAAGAAGTGCTGAGAGACAGCATCCCTCAATCCTCAGCATTCTACACAGCTTACCAGGAACACCTGTGTTCTAGAATTTTCTGGGCATAGCTGACAGCTTCCAGAAGAAAGTCTGGATTGTTTTATTCCCTAAAACGGAGTAAATCTGTACTGGCTCTAACCAAGCAAAGAGAATAAATCTGGTCTGACAGGTTGGGTGAAGTTCAATCTTTGCATTAAGATGGGAAAAAGAAATGGCAGCATTTGCTGAACGCTGGTATGGCATCCTCTGCCCTCAAGACTATTTTGAGATTATTCTGACTCACCTGAAACAAGTGTAAACAGTGTGTAAACATTGTATAAACAATGAGGTAAAGTACAATTAATTTAGGGCTTTACAAATTCTAAAACAGAGGTAAACGTATGCAGGAGGTAATTTCACCGATTTTTTTAACTGTTCTAATCTTATTTCAGGGGCAGAATCTCTTCCTGGCAGATTCAGCATTTCATCATCCACATTCATGTCCATGTAGATGAAAAGTCCCCATCTTAGTCTGTTCTTGCCAAAAATTATCATGGCAGCTTCAATTTTCATCTGTTCTGCATAGATACTGACTATAATTTTTATCCTTAGCCAAGCTGAAATGCTATGCATGCAAGGACTTGCTACAAGAGAGCGTGTTGCAGCTGTTCTAGCTAAATCTAAATTGATGCTGAACTTGCAGACCGTGCACCTTAGAGTCTGATGTTCCCTCAACATTCAACACTTCCAGGAATGGGGCATCTACTGTCCCTGTGGGCAATCTATTTCACTCTTTCACCACTCTCCTTTTCTTCCTTATCCCTAACCTAAATTGACCAATTTTTCATTTAAAACCACTATCCCTTGTCCTACTGCAACATGCCACACTGAAGTATCTGTCCCTACCTTTCTTGTAGAAATACTGAAAGGCTGCTATGAATGTTAACAAGTTGATCAAAACATATGTTTAAAGGGTCTGCCTGGACATTATAAAATGACAGATTACTGACTCTCTGCTGTCCAAAGAGTCCACGTTGTACCCCACTGTGGTATTCATTTTCTACTGTCCACCAGAAAAGGACCAAATAATTGCTTTGGTTTTGTTCTTTGGATAATTAGTTTGCATTTGTTCTGGATTTTCTGAGGAAAGGTAGGGTTAAACTTGGCTATATTTAATAATTTCTATTAACTCCTTTCATGGGCTTGCTGAAATACAGAACTAGTTTTTTTTTAAAAAAAAGGGAAGTGTTGTCATGGATGTGAGTAAAAAGGCTGTTTTCTCCAAAGGTGTTTCATGCATGTGCTTTACTGCTGTGCTATGCCTTACATTGTTGAGATATACTGATAATCCAGGGGAATGTCTTCTCCTTTATTAATGTGACACACAAATATTTGCCAATTTTAATCAGAATACATGAAAATACCTAAATATTTCACAGGTCTGAGCTATGTCACTCTTTCTCAGTCACTAACATATGTTGTGTGCATTTAATTGTTTTCTTAAAAAAGGAACCTTAATTTTCTTCAGTTTAAAGGAAAAATCTGTTTCTCCTTTTCCAGCATTATGTCCAGTCAAGGAGAGAAAGCTGTTCTAGAATTGGTGTTGTAATTGCCTCAAAACACACCATGCTGTGCAAATTATAAGGAGAAGAACTACTAAAGCCAAAGATACGAATTAGTAGACAACAAAATTACTGTATTATTTTCAGTCAGCACTTCTGAAACATCACTGTTTCTTTCTACGGACTGCTAAAAAATGCAGTCATCTCAGCCAAGAATGGTTTCTTGTAAAAGACTTTAAAAAAATATGAAGAAACCTAAAGTAGTCATTTTTTGGTATATATTTACATTGTAGTCTGGCAGATTTTAACAAGTGCAGCATATCTCCACCTTAAATTAGCGTAACTTTTTAATCTGTGAGAATATATAGAAGATCTAACAGTGATTTAACAGGGGGCAGGATTGAGACGTTAAAAAACATGAAATAGCCACTTTAAGGGTGCCTTAAAAAAATATCGAAACCTTTGCTCAGCAAAGGAACTCCTTCAAAGTCCTTGACTTTTAACTACCTGAAATCACAGAAATATGTGAACTGCATGTAAACTAGTAAGAAATAATGGGAAATTAATTGTTCCTTCCTATGACAAATAGCTAGAACCATCTTAGCTCCTATTGTATGGCAACAGCATTTAAATTATCTTGTAATTTATTAATGATTATTTATTAAGAGAAAGGGAGAGTGTCATTTCATTTCATTCTACTTAACCTATCATGCCACTCAGCTTCATTGCATAGAATTCCTCCAAATCCAACCAACACACACTTGCTTCCCCTCTCACTCACCCCTAGCAGGGTATTGGGAAATAACAGCTGTTCTAAAAACGGTGTATTAGAATATTCCTTCACCCCTGTGGTTGCTTATGAGTTGTTTAGAGTAATGTGATCTATTAATCTGTTTGGGATTAAATTATTTGTGGTAAAACACACACACACATTAGTAGCTCACCCTGCTCCTTTACCTCAAAACTAAAATTGTTCCACAAGATTTTCTTTAAAAAGGCATATTTATTTTTAATTTCTAGTGCAATTATAAAAATCTTGGGACAAGTTCTTTTCATGCTTACCCATCTTCTATAGATTTTTATATTTCTAATATAGATTCAGCATGGAATGTAAAGGAGAGACACACCACTGACTTAATGGCTTAATGATGGTCTTCCAGGGACTGACATCTATTTTCCACACTACATCATTAATGATGACTGACAAGTTATAAGAGATAACAAACTGAAGGAGTTTACAGGAACACAGGGAACGCATTGCAGTTACTTAAGACTTTCTGAGGGAGACACAGCAAATCCACGGTGGGAGACAACACCAAGGTCCAGGCTCCTCATTTGCAAAGCAGGCATTCAGAGTTTGAGTGTGGTAGAATTACACATCTCAACGAAGGCATGAAATGATGGCACGGATTTAAGAGCATGCAGTGAACAGCAGACTGATTCCTTCTTGGAAAAGGGGTGATGGTTTCATTACTCTTAATGGGCATTCTTAACTTGCTCTTATTTAGACAACAGACAATTTAATCAACATTTGAATAAACTCATTGATGCTGCAAGGGTAGAAAAAATAAACACAGTTTTCAGTGGAATCTAAGTCCTGTTTTTCTTAAAATACATAAATTATCCTTACTGGTTAGACCAGTATACAATTTGTAGCTGTTGACTTGCCAAAAGATGAGGCAGCCAGAGTGCTTTGTCCCCTAGAGTAGGGGACAGCATTCCCTACTGGTGGGGAAAATGAGAAAATGGCCATCATTCACTACTGGTGGCTATTTTGCCCTTGCCCTTGTCTTAGGAACTCCCTTGGTACAACTCTCTGTCACGTTCTGAGTCTGTACCCCCGTGTAACATGTGTAACTCAATGTTTCATGCAGTGTTGCAAGAACTAACGTGGTTACCCCAGGAACATCGTATCTTATTTTCCAATTTCTATGCTGACTTCCCAGGAAAAGAAAGGGTTCAGGATGCAAGATATCTGTCTTTACCGACAAGGCTTGAATTGAAAATATCTCTAACATTCCTAATACTATATTATGAGGAATATACCTATATGTCTGGCCCTCAAAGCCAGGGAAATTACCCATTGCACAGATAAAGATCCAAGAAGTTTCTCAGAAGACAAGACAAGATGAATTCAAAGTGTCAAACATACACCCACAAACTGCTTTTATAACTAAATCATTCTTGACTTTACCTTCATTGACAAAGCTGTATCAAATATATATTCATATATTAAAAATTGACTAAATATGTGGCTGGGAAGCAAGAGAAGAGGAAAAAAAAACCTTATATCAGAAGTTGCATTAAACCATTTTAAATATTGAATTAGTGAACCTCACCACTGAAGCTACAGTTTATAAGAAGGGAGGTAATTATATAATACTTTATCTATCCATTTAATCTAGATAATATTTTAAAATATAAATAAATACAATTATTCATCATACATAATTAATATAAAATTATAAGTAATTCTAAAATAATAATCATACTTCTAGATAGCATTTAATCTTTTTTTACATTAAAAAAAATTACTGCTAATATACCACAAGCAAACTGTGAAATAAAAAGTTAACATTATAACTTTGATTAAAACAAAATTTAGTTTTGCTTAAAGGCTAATCAAAACTGTCTGATAAGGATCATATATTTAAATATCAAGAGCTGTTAAATAGGTTGTTACTGTCTTTTTTAAAATTCATTTTTCATTCAATTAACTCACATCAGCTCCTTTCTGATTTCTGCTCATCACTTTAAAAAAGAAAAAACCACAAAAAATTGTAAGATCTCTCAATTGTTCTAATCAGTTACTTTATACAATGTTGCAATGTTGTACTATAAATATGGCTCCTTTTTTCCTCACACCTTTTCAAATATCTTCTTCTATGGTGGAGAGCAAGTGAACTCAGTGATTTGTGTCTGATTTTATATTCTCGCACATACGCATTCACACACAAATTGCATTAAATTGGAATCTGAATTAAACAGCATCAATTCTGCTGAAGGGACTGCTGGAAGGTGCCAGAGCCAGGGCACATTTGCCTGTCTGGTCAGCAGAGCTGGTTTGCAGGTAGACTGTTGATCTGATCAGGAGCATCTCTCGATGGTGAGTAATAGGTGACAGTCCAAGGAAATGTAAAAGCCTATCATGGAGAGCTATTTATCAGTCAGGTCACTCGGGCTCCCTGCTTTTGCCCTCAGCTCCCTCTGTTTCTCTCCACATTTCAGCAAGAATCCCAAAAACCCTACTACATTCCTTGATACTTTCTAAATGTTACTTCCAACAACAAATTCTAGTCTTAGGTTTCCACTTTTACTGTTGCACAGCTACCTTCACAGACCCAATGGCTTAAGTCCATCCCCCCCAAACAGATAATCCCCCACCTAGACCTAAGGGTTCTCTGAATTTGAGAACTAACAAATCCATCATGGAGTTCTGAAGCCCTGCTTCTTTAGACTGCAATTATTCACAAGGAATATGTGTATGTATAATGTGTAGGTGAAATGGCCACAGGAAATAATCCTATATTAAGATCTTGGTGGAGTTTTCTCCTTTTCTCTATTGCAGTTTAAAATAAAAATATATTCCCTGCCTGTTTGGCCTGTTTGAATTTCTACTGAAGTTTCTCGAAAACAAAGATCAGGATGCACCCAGGAGGTCAGGGAAGCTGAGCTCTTCCATTGCTGAGCTCATGTCCCCGTGAGGCTGACATGCCCTCAGGAGTTACAATACACTGCCCTGCCCAGGCTGTGCCAGCGTGGTCAGAAGTGAATTGTTTCCCTGGGAGGGACAGCAGGAATGCAAGGCTGGCAAAGAGACTCAGGTGTAACGATTACATCCCCCTTTCTCTTCTTCATGGTCACATTCTTGAATGCTCAGCAGTGGCTCACACGTGAGATGAAGGGTTTCATGATGTTCTTCCTTTCCCTTCCCCTGCCAGCGAACTGCAGTCAAATGGGTGCTCATGAGCAATCTCTTTGGAAGAGCATCCAGTTGGCACACTGAGAAGCTGTCCTTAAGACAACTCTCATATCTGCCCCCACTCTCAGCACACTGTGAACCAGTTTGAAACATGCATGGGTTCAAAATGCAAATTGATGTACAAACACTTGACTGTAGGCTCAAAAGATAGGAATGCCTGATTTCTAGCTTTCACAGCTTTATAGTGATTTCAGATGGAGCAGAGCTAAATATCCTTAATAGAGATGCAGAACTTTACATGATTAATATTGCTGGATGCACAATATGGATAAGAAAGGGAATTTGCAAAAGTACTTTCCTACACTAAAACCCCAGGCTAAGATGCACTCAGCTTGTTTCAAATGAGTTATATTGTGTTTCCACCTAAAATAACCAGGCAGCATTTTTAAATGTTCCTCCTAAATAAATGAAAAGTAAATTAAATAAAAATCAGAAATGGGATTCTAAATTGGGACACCCAAATTCCAGTCCCTTTCTGAAAGTCCTGGCACATGATTATTAAGAGATCATCCAGAAGATCAGTGCCTAAACTGTGACTAGATTCTCATTCTTGCCATAACCTCACTCACCCATTAAAACCAACTTTTTAAATAAATCCAAGGAATTATATGTAAGCCACTTGTAATGGCTTTAAAATCTCCCTCTAAAGGAAAACATGCATGTCCTCATTTTGCCCCAGGAAACACCGCCTCACTGGTCTCCCTGCAGTTTTCTGTGCCAAGCCTCTGTAGCTCGCTGTGAGTGGAAGCTGTGATTCAGAGCAAGCAGGGCACATGTGGGAGAGAGGAGACCTCTGCTGAGAGTTTCACAGATCAGCCCCAACTGCGTTATACAAAAGAGGGTAACTTCTGCAGAGTCACCTTAATAGTCTGGAAGTGAGAACGGCCCATGTAATTCACATCAGGTGAGGAAAAAAATAGTAGGTAAAATGTCTGTAGCAGAATGACAGCATGGAGGAAAGATATCTAAGAATTCCAGATATTCTCATGTGACGGCTCATGTTCAGGTTCTTAGAAAGCAGAATAAGGCTTGCTAGCAATTCCAATTTATCAGTGGCATACAGGGAATGCATCTGCTTATGGTTATTATCAAATAAATTTTTATAATGACCTATTTTTTTTATTTTGCATCTGTCTACAGTTATTCCTAAGAACTTAAGAAAAATATAAGGACTGGTTGAGATATTGGACAATAATTGCGAAAGAAACAGCTCTTCAAAAAGATCTGTATCTGATGCATCAAGCAATAAAATAATCTTAATGACAGTCTTACTCTCTAAAAAGCTCTAACAGAATAAATAAGGCAACATAAAACATTATTTAAATAATTTAAACTCTGTAAACCTTAAGATGCATGATAACTAAAGAGACTACTGTGATTTATACTAGGGATATTAATCCTCTTTAAAATATAACAGTAAAAATGCATTTTAGAGAGGCTAATAAAAAGATAATACAGCTGAATTTTAGAGGATTAGCTAAATATACCTGATTTGTGATCTTAAACAAATAAAATCAAAGTGCCCAAGAGGTACTTTGCAGCTAACTACTGCAACTGATTTAAAAGGGAATGGTATCCACGAAAACAGTCTTAGCCTGTCTCTTGAAGATGTCTGAATCTGTAGAAGAGCATGTACAATTTCCAATTGCCTAAATTTGTAGTTATCCAAAATAACATCTTCTCTGTCTCCCTGAAATGAAAGTGTAGCTCCACTGATTGAAAATTACATTGAGATAAACACTGCTCTATGTATCCTATCTGGCTGTGCTCCCTTTGGTTTACACGGTTTTCACCCAGTTATGTTCAGAAAAGACTGTAAGCCTATATTAAAAAAAACAAAATCCCTGACACCCTCAGACTTGATTCAACAAAGCATACAGTTTTTTTCCAACCTAAATAATTCTATTACTTAGAGGTCCCACCCCCCCAAAAAAAAAAAAAAATAAAGAACATAAGA
>VXBU01011241.1:937963-1054226 GCA_013400315.1 Bombycilla garrulus | reverse complement strand
CCCCCCCCCAAAAAAAAAAAAGAAGCACATAAGAAAGAGTCAAAATATGGACGGTTCCTGAGATGCTGAGGAAATGAAAACTGCACACAAATAATTATATCGAGTACCATTATCAAAAGCATGTTGATTTCTAATCAGATAGGCAGCACCTTTCCCTAGCTCAGTTCTCTGCCCAGATCCTGTGCTCCAGGACAGCGAGCTGTGTCCTGCTGGGAGAGAGTGCCTCCCAGTCACTGTGCACCGTGACATGGAGAAAAAGTTTTTTAAGGTTCTTGTAATGGAGGGCAACATCCTAATTTGATTTACGACCCTTAAAGGTCCCTTCCAACCCAAACTGTTCTGTGAGTCTGTGATTCTATGAGTCTATGATGTCCTGGGCTGTGTAAACCACAGCTTTTTCAAGCTAACACCTTCTTACTCTTATGTTGTGTGGACTGCATTCTGAGGCCTAAAAGGCAAAATGTTTTTGCACTAGGAAAGAAACAAAATAACCACCATTCTCCTAGCTAGGCTTGAGCTGGGTTTTCATCAGAGATGGATCAAAGTGCTCTCTGAATTCCTCCAGTGAAGCCCATTAGTTCTTTTATGTGAACTTTGCACAGTGCAGCTTTCAGGGTCACATTGCTGAAAGCTTCTCAGGATAGTATTTCCCTTGACTGCACATTATGTGTCAATCATGTGCTTTTATGTCTCTGAAATTCTTCAATTAGTTAATAAGGCATGTCTACTATGCTTTTAAAAGCTATACTGCACAAGCAAATTTGCTTGCATTAATTAACTTATGCTTGCCATCTAGACCAGGAAGAGTGAAGATTTTGTATCAGGAAATAGGAACTTTATTATGAAAACATCATTGTTAATTAACCTTCAAGAAAAAAACAACTGTGGAAAGAAATCTCAGCCTGAAAAGCAGTCGATGTTAAATAGAGCTTATTTCAGCATCTGAAGGGCTGGCCTGAAAGACTCACAATACCTGCCTCCTTAGCACTGCTTTTACGTAGAGCTCTCACTGAAACCAACATTTTGTTTTCACACCAGGGAACTAAGCAGAAACACTCTCACCCATTTTGATTTCATTTTCACTTGGGTCACATTTCACACGCAACTTCATGACACTGAATTGTGTCAAAAAGACATGTGCAGTCATTCTTTCCAAAATTCAGATTTGCCTGTTTTTTTCATGAAGGGGCTCATCAGGAGAGCCCTTTTCAGCTCAGTTAACATCAAAATATTACTAAATACAGCTTATGTAGATGGATCTTCCCAAGTGACCCCAGATCCAGGAGTAAAAGGATGCTAAATGTGAGTAAGAGCACAATCCATGTCCTGATAAAAGTGCACCAGCCTTACATTAATGCTTTCAGCTCTTACATAACATTAATGATTTCACGCTGCATGAAAGTGCCTCTGCTTGTCCTTTACATCATTCCCCAGATCAGATTATTTACTCAGAAATCACTCTGTTTCTCTTATCCTTTTACAAGCTGTCCCTGCATATTAGAAGGATCACACTGAGTACCTCTATACCCCTAAATAAAACAAGGCCAAGCTTGATTATTGATTGTCCACACAGCATAATTGTTCTCTAAGCCCTTGGTTCCGGTATGGATTTCTTCAAACAGCTGCCTGCAAGACAGCCATGATCTGCAAGAGGCTGCTGCTTCACAGCATACACATAAACCCTGTCTCTGTCACTTGGACTTGGTTTGAAACCATGTTATCTTTCATTTGGCAGTGTAGATGTAGCACTGAGAACTCTAAACATGGTCTATCTGTGTAAAAACCAAACTTCAGGTCATTCCTGAGGGCTGCTCTTGAAGAATACTGCTGTATCACAGAGCCTTGGTACACACTACTGTGCTTGCTTCGCTTTTTTGTATGCTTATCTTACTTTGTTAAAAGTTGATCTACATATTCATCTTCTTCCTATAGTGGGCAGGACATAGCAGTCTGGCACTTCTTTTCCACACAGTGTAGACTTCATTATGGCAAATGACAATTGCATTTTGTTGTAGTCCAACATGTATTCTTGATGACCCACTGAACTGGAGAATGGCAAAGGTATCTTCTATTAAAAAAACCAAAACAAACAAGCCTGAAACTATTCTGTAGGAGACCAAGGCACCCAGAGGAAATATAAACACAAAACTTAAACTGTTTTTCTGGTGAAACTGCCTACCTACTTAAAACAAAGGAAGAGCATGACACATGGCCAATTTTGGGATGTCAAGAAAGAGTCAGAATGGACTTTGTGAGGAAATCCTGCCTCACAAACTCCTGAAAAAGACAGAAAGCACTCCAGTAGCATGACGCGGCCCCTCAGAATCCCAGCTAGCTCTGACCATTACTCGGTGACTCTGAAGGGCCACGCCAAGAGTGGGGAACTGCCCTGACAGGTGAGGCTGTCGGGGCGGAACCTTAGAGCTCAGGCTCTACAGGAATGCCACCGTCAAGGGAGAGACAAAGGGGAGAAAGGAGCCTCTTCTGCTCTACAGGTTCCAAAGGCAGAGCTCACCGCCAACAAAGGGAGGACAACAACAGAGCCCCGAGCACGGCTGTGCAAGGGGTTTTATAGGGTTACAAATTAAGGGGTGGCATGAACAGTAAACCAATCAGGGAACCATAGGGGAGGATCATAGGGTGGGGTTTACAGAACATAATCCAATGGGGACAAGGGGAGGAGAAAAGGGGTCACATGGGCCAACAGGGCTTCAAGGTTTAGGGGATTTCCAAGGGGGTGGACATTTCAGGGATTGGCTCATGTGGGGATTGACAAGCAAAGGTCTGGAAGGAGGGGCAGGGATGGATGGGGACGGTACTGGAATAAGGGGAGGAGACACATTGAAGGACAGTTTAGGGGAGGGTACAATTGGGGAAGAAACCATTAGGACAAGCAAACAGGGGGGGAACATAGGAACAAACTACAATAACAACAATGAAATCAGGAAAAAACATGCGCCGCAACAGTAGCACTCACTAGGCTTTCAACTGGCTCCAGGCCACCTTCAGGCATTGACAGTTCTTAGAGAAACTAAGCAACCACTGAAAAAATCTCCAAACAGACTGGGGAACAACAAAACAAACCAACCAGCCAGCCAAACAACCAAGCCCCACCAATCTCACAAAACCAGTCAAAAGTATTAGAGTAAAAGCACGATTTTCACGAAAAACTACCAGTGATTCCTGGTACAGATGGGTACATTATGAAGAAACACCTCTTGAGTGCATCTGGAACAGGGTCACCGATTCTGAGCTCAGTGTCAGAGCTGTCAGTTGTCAGAGGCTAAGAGACCATGCTGGAGGGTAGCACAAGTTCCTTGAAATATTCCTATTTTCTACTCTTACTTTTCTGCTTGTGGTCATTGCTGGGGAACGTTTGGCAACACTCAGTACCTCTATTCTTGCAATCTTGCATTAAGCTGACAAAGGTGAAAAGGAAACGTATGCAGACAAAAATAGTAACTCTACTGAAACTACAGTCAAACAGGAGAGAATAATGTGTTCATTGAAGCTTCGGGGAATACTGGCACCACCTATATATTCAAATTACATGCTTAAGATAAGGAATATGAAAATATTCCCTCATAAGCATCCACTGAAGTCACTGGGACACTTTCTACAGGACCTCAGTTGGTTGTTCATCAAACAAAGTAGTCTGTGCAGGAGCATCTCTTTCACTATGTCTATATCCCAATCAGTGGAAATCTGTCTCTGTTATACATACAGACAGCAAAGAGATAATATTTGTTTTACAATTACAAACATGTCATTTTAGTAGAGCTTTCTTCCCAGGCCCCAGGTTTTTATATTTCAAACATTTCAGATGTGATACCACTCTTTTGTAAGTTTACCTTCATAATTTGCTGTCTAATTTAGTGAAACTCATAGGAAAAGTTCCATTTATGAACAATACATTTAAAGGAGGTGTTAGTAGAGGAGCCTCTGAACTACCTCTCAACCACAATATTTTTTTTCACCTTGCTGCATTATTCATGATTGTCAGCTCTTTCAGAATTCATTCCTGTCAGTTACTGCATGCACTTTTTTTGGATTATTCTGTACATCTGGGTGAATTGACAGGCAGAAGTATTTAGCATCTCTTCCTACACTGAGTACCAATTAATGCAACCAGTTATCTGATCTAAGCTCCTGGGGAAAAGCTATACTGGATCAAAAGCTAATTTTTAAAAAATTCTCTTTTTATCTTATTTTACATATTATAATTAAAAATCTCTTACCTGCTGAATTTTCCTAGAAGAAAAATACTCCTTCGTCTGAAAGAGACTGTATATCAGCTTACAGCAACAATAAAAACCTCTGTACGTGGCTATGGAAAAATAGGATTATATAAGAGAAGCAAAGTTAAGTGATGGCCTTGTAAAGGGCCTGAGCAGACTGCTGTTCCCAAGGACCCCAGCCCCCTTTGAAACAAAGCAAGGTGACATTTCTACTTGGTTCAGTTTGCTGCTGGCAAAGAGGGCCCTTCCTACCTCTCCTCTCACTACTGTACTGATTTGTACAGTAATTTCTCTCAATATCTTCTCAATGGTAATACTGAAGGAGAGGAAAAGGCCATGGGTATGGGCTTTTAAATCAGTTTTATATTAATACAGTTCCCCTTATTAGAAGCAATTTATTTATTTCCATTCAGGCTCATCTCCTGCCAAGTAATAAACCTAGATCCAGACAGTAAGGTAAGCCTCAGTGATGATTTTGTCCCCTGCAGAAGTCTTTACAGTGTTCACACAGGGTTAATATATACATGTTAATGAGCATTCAAATTTATCAGAGGGAAGTGGCTACATTTATTAAGCATGCTCATCAGTGCATTACAATCACTTAATGTAACACAAAATACTCCTAGGAAAATTAGATGACCATAAAAACGTCATTGACTTTAGTCTCAGAAAATTTCAGGATCACTGCTTTGCCTTCCAGCTGTTCCCAACCCTCTATGAATTACAAATTGCCCTGAGAGTAGAAGAGTAAATAATATTTACTGCAGCATACATTAGTAATTAGCACACATAGAACGACGAAGCAAAGTGGCAAGAAGGGAACAAATTGCCCAGTGCCTTTCACAGATCTAAATGAGCTAAAATGTGTTTTCGCCCTTTGGTGATGGCTCCGACACCCCTGCTTCCCTCACTAACACCAAAGGGGAACAACCCCAGGGATCAACCCCTGCAGAGCTGACAAGCACTGAAGGAGAAATCAATGTCTCCAGATCTGCAAAGATTCTAGGCAACCCTTGTTTTATTTGCCTGCAAGCACACTTCTGAAAGAAAGGTCAAATGCTCTGGACAGCTCTCCACGGACACACAAGCCAGGCTGCCAGAAAGCCACTCTCTTTTAGGAATGGATTCTGATCCAAGAGTAAGGAGGAGAGAAATCTCTCCTGCTGCTTACTCAGCTTGCTCAACTCAGAGGCTGCTAAAGCCTCTCTGAGGCTGGCACACCAGATATTAACAATTCGGAGGATTTTCCTGAAACTGATAATTTACTCATAAGAGGTGGGAAAATCTGAATACCTACATGACATAGAACCTGCCTCACCTTCCAAATAATATTTTCAATGATAGACTGTGATTAATGACTCCAGTGTATGCAGTGTGTTATTTTGATGGTGAAAAAGAGCTTACTGCTGCTGGAAGGAAACAAAAACAAAAACAAAAACAAAAAAAAAAAAAAAAAAAAGGTACAACTGTATTTTAAAATAATGGAGAGAGTTATAACTCACATTCAGTTTGTAAATATAGAAATCTGCTGCTGATTCACAATGAAAATAACAACCAAAATGGCAAGTAGCATACCAATTAGCCCACTTTCAGAATTAGGAATAAAATTCTAAGGCAATATTAAGCTATATATTCAAATGCAGAAAAATGAAAGGACACAATGTTAAGGATCCACTAGTGAATATAAAGTAGTTCTCAAACAAATGCAAAGAAAATTAGCATGGTTCTCACTTCAGTGCCTCAGTGCCCTCATGCACCTGTAGAGAGCAGCCATGAAGCGACTGATTTAATTTATCTGGCAAAAGGTTTTACAGGCGTGCTTTTTGAAGTTCTTGGATCTTATTTCTATAGCCCAGAATACCTAAGATGAAAAGAACAAGGAGAAATCAGTGTGCTGTTTTCTATGTACTGCAGTGACTGAGCTCACCCTGCTCCTTCTCTGGGGCAATCTCTGGTGATTGCAGCAAAGCTGTTACAGAGCACGTGGGGAAACAATTCAGGAGCAATGTGAACCTTTTACAATGAAACCCTGCAGCATGCGAAAGTAGCTTTGATTCAGTCAAGAAAGAAAACTAAGCATCATGTGTATGAACAGCATGGTTGTTATTAGGATCTGATCTCTTCCAGTTGTTGAAATCAGGAGCTATTCTCAGGAGCAGCCCTGTTTGTTGTGCCCAGGAGGCAATGGATGGGAATGGGGATCTGCCTCCAACCTTGTGTACGCCTGCATTTGTGCTTGCAAGAGCCTGGTCTCATAGAATGATTTGATTGTTCTATCATTTTGGGTTTTTCTGAATTACTATTACAGGGTCAGGATGCAAAGGTATCAGTGCTACCTTTGGAAAGAGACCCTGAGCAGAGATATAGGAAGGAGGTGAACATGCTACTGAACAGGAACAAATATGTCAAACATACTTCAAAGCTTCTCTTCTGGTCGGTTCTGGTTCTCCTCTCTTCTTGGCAGCAGCCTGAGAGAAGGCAGCAGCATGTAATAGAGCTGGAGCAATTGGAATGGGGCAGTAGGAGGGAGGCAAAGATTCTGGTAGAAAGAATCCCCCTGACATCAATTATTTCACCCCAGATGAGAAAAAAACAGCCTACCATGGGATTTGGTACAGAGAAAGCGAAGCAGTTCTGCCTCCCTTTCTTAACAACTTATTAAAAGTATTTGGGGGTGGAATCAGATAAAGCTGCTCTTAGCCTCTTTTATTCAAACCATGGAAGAAAAGGGAAAGGGAAAGGGAAAGGGAAAGGGAAAGGGAAAGGGAAAGGGAAAGGGAAAGGAAGTCCCATGAGCAGTGAGCAAACGCAGGCTGTTTTCTTGTGTATCTGTGAAGTGTAGTTGTTTGACTTCAGTGTCTAAACTTAAGCTCCAATTTTAGTTTTCCCTGACAGGACTACCTATTTTCTACTGAAACCAAAACAAAACCCCCAACCAAACCTCAAACCAGAAACACCAGGTTTTTGGTTATATGAAGATCCTTGCAAGCTCTTTGTCCTCTGTTAGGCCACTAATTTTCACCAGCTCTGTCTATCCTTTCTTTAGGCAGCTACAGACAAAACTTCCCAGCAAGTTCAGTAGTGGAAGAGGGAAGAAAGCCAACAACCTCAGCACACATACCACTGGATCAAAGCCACCAGCCCTCTCCCAAGCATTTCCCTCACCATGATGAAAGCTGTCACTGCCAGGCTTACCTGGTCCTAAGAGCTGTTCACACAGGAGGAAGCAGGCACTGTCAGTCTCCATACTGACCAGGCGGAGGAACATCAAGTTACTTAATCAGGCATGCTGAACACAGGTAACCACCCCTGAGTCAGCCAGTCCAGATGATATTTTTAACACACAAAATGAGAAAACAAAAAATTAATTACTTAGAAAGGCTTGTCTGTCCGGAGAACTTTCCTCCATTTTTTGCTGCTTGTAGTTCCTGAGCATGTTAGACACTTCAAGAGATTTATTTCACACCCAAGTGCTACAAATAAGTGGAGAGCATTTGCTTGTGAGTGCCCAGTTTTAACATTTTAGCATTTGCAAACTTAGTAACAATTGTGTTCAAAACTACTATGACAAATACTATAAAGGCACACAATAGAGACATCATTTTTCTTTTTATCTAGGGGGAGAATTTATAGGGAAAATTCTGTTCCTGGTGTAGCATTATAGCAAATACTTAAATGGCCTTCATAGATTTGTGCCTCAGTCTAAAATTCTATAATTAACATTTCACTTCACTATGATTCTATTTGAGTATTAAAATTGAGCCAAACTATAGACGAGCTAAATAAAAAACTGCATTGAAAGAAATCATATAACTCAACACTTATTTCAGGAATCTGAAATGGATATTCACTTGGCTTTGATCAGATTGAATGATTTTCGGTTTTAGGCAACAGAAACAGCACCTGGGATTCCTACTTATCCTGAATTTACTCCATCATTGCTAACTCTTAATAGACTTGCAAGACAGTATCTAGCAGAGAACTCAGCTTCTACTTTAAGGCACTAAAAAAAGCTGTATTTCTTAATGGAAAATGGGTTTTGAGGTTTACTGGAGGCTGAAAATCACTTTTGAGGACATAATGTATCCTGTTGCTTTCAAATAGCAATGGAAATGCAGTCATCAGTTACTGAGATCACCTTAAGTTACAAAAATGCAACAAATTTGGATCTGTAGCATAACCTTGCTAAATCACAGTTACCATAAATGCAATGCTTACTTGTATTTTTAGGTGCCTCAAGTCACTCTAAAAACACTGTAGAAAGCCTGGCTGCTACAAGGATTATAATTTTAAGCCTCAGTGTCTCCATGCATCTCCATTAATTTATTTTTTACCTGATAGTTCAATGTTTTTGTCATAGATAAACCTGTCTAACTGTCAGAGAATCTTGGGCTCAGTGGTTACCATAGTTCTACATATGGTAGTAAATTTACTCTGCCATTGATAAACACAGGAGTACCTTTGTATGTCTCAGATTTTTTGTATTTTAGGTTCATCAAGTGTCTCCTTAAACACACCACCTGATTGTCTTTCTCTGTACCCTGATTTCACATATCTTTCATACGCTTCTTCAACTCCTCTGTGAAACAAGGTGTCCCTGTATATTGAGTTTATATTCCTACAAAAAACTTTCATTACTTCTAATCATTTTTTGTAAGGAGTCCGTAAGCAGGAAGAATGTTATAAAAGAAGTGAAACAGGAGAAAATATTTTTGTATGTTTATCAGAAATTTCCGTGTACATGTTTCTGTGAGCATATGTGTACAGGCAGAATAGCTGAAGCATTAGAACTTCAGGGGTATGATACCACAAGCTGCACAGAACACCTGAATCATAGGATTATTGTATTAGATATTATTGCTTCTAAAAATTCAGCTCTGTGGAGAGGTGAATATTTTACGTCAGTGCATATATGTACTTATGCACTCCCACCCATGTACCCCCACATTATGCCTTAAAGAAACCTTACACATGTGTAATAATGTAAGCTACATCTACAATGTACAAGTAATTTTATTATCACTTATATTCTCATTTAGACATCCAGTCACACTTTCACGATCACTGCAGATAAAAAGCACCTTGGTGAATTTTTTGAAGGCTCTTTCCATCCCTTAGCATGAGGGAATTTTTTTCATTTTTATACTAGCAATATTGTCCATTATACCCTTTTGTTGACATATTCCATCTATCATTCCACTGCCCATTTACCTGGCCTTGTGAGGTCCCTTTGTTAGGTGTTTTTCAGACTCTATTGCACTTCAGGTGAGCTTTACCATCATTTAAAATGTATTTGACAGCATTCATAGTGCAGCTCTGCAGTCATCACTTGGCTGGTCTTTTGCCAGCATGGTACCTTGGTATTTACCTATAGTCCTTGCTTTTGTATGGCTTGCTGTACTCTAATCATAATTCCCTTACCTCATGAGACCTAATTTCAGTAACAGGCCCCACTTCAGGAATTTTGACAAAAGTAGTTTTTAGAAGTCCAAATAAATTGTTTCAGGTTATTTTACTTTAGATGCGGCTATGCTAGCATTTACAATAAAGTGTCAGTAGATTGAAAATACCACTTTCTTTTATAGCATCCATGTTGATTTGTTAGTATTACATCTCTTCCTGTTTCTACTGCTTTGTAATAACTTCATTTAATTACTGTTTCATCCTCCTACTCAGCAGTGACACTAGACAAACTTGTTTATCATTTCCACAGTTGCCACAGAGTCTTTGTTAGGCATAGGACTGAAATTTGCTACCCTAAGGTCTGCTTCTAAAATAACACTGTGCATTTTGTTAACAACACAAACATTTTGTTTTTGTGTTTCCACAGAATACTTGGTGGAACTGCAGCCAAATTTTCTTTTAAATAAGCTGCTGCTTAATTGTACCAGCTGGTTCTAACATCGCTTCTTTTCACACCTTGGTCTCACAAGGTTTCATCTTTATTAGCTGGAAAGCAGCTATACCAGTATTTTCTGTATTCAGAATGAACAGAAGAAAATAATTTTACTTGAAGACTTTATCTATCTCCTTTTACCTCCTTTACAACTTTAAAGGCACATAAGTATGTCCGGGAGAGACGGAAGAGAGAAATCTAGATTCAAATCCCTGATCTGTGCCCTTGATCCAAGGACTAGATGATCCCAAAATACACAAATCAAAGTGTCTGTGGATTTTGGCAATACCAAGCAACAAAATTACCACAATTTAATTATCATTATTGAAGAACACTATTTGTAGGCAAACCCTTTCTAATTTTCTCAGTTTCTATATATTACATTTTTCTATACACTACGTTTTTCTATACATTGACCCAAAACACAGATCGATCAATTAAGTCAGATTAAGTTTTTTTATTAATAATATGTAACAGTTATGCCAGAGGTTTTCAGGACAACAACTGAATTTAGGAGTCTAGATTTCATCAGAATTCCCACTTTAACTGAAGCCTCCTTGTCTGCAATCATCATGCATCTCACTGGAATCTAGATTACCTGAGGAGGCAAACAAAGCCGCAAAGAAGAACTGGTACCACCACTGCTTCTGAGTGAATGATTTTTTTTCTTGGCCACTTCCATGAAAGGAGAACACCTGCTTGTTGTTTTGAGAACAAGCTGTCCTGGCTTCTCTGAAAGCTCCAGGAGGGGGCTCACAGGTGTGAAGGCATCTCTAGTCAGCCCAAAATAACACTGCCTGGAGGGAAGCCGATCTAAAGTTCTTTAAGTCTCTGTTGCTACCTAGACAGCTCTTGTTTTAGCCTTTACAGGTTCTGTTCTACGGTGTTAATTTTCCTCACACATTGTAGAAAGAGCAGATCCACCTCCTTAAGGAAAGTCTTACTGGGTGAAAGAACACCTTGTAAATCCTCCTCATGACTGCAGACTGAACTATTTATTACTGTTTAAGCATATAGATTACATCCAACTATGTATCTTTAGCTCTCTCCCCTCACTCTTGCGAAGTCCTGGCAAAATCCCACACTAAACCTGCCAATGATTTTCTTAAGGCAGTAACAGTTTTGCTAACTTGGAATTTGATGTCTATTCCCCCCCACCTTTCTTCACCTTACAGAATTAGCACTGTTACTAACTTGGGAGACTGTTTGTCTAATAAAGTTTTGTAAACTTCCAGTGCAACTGCCAACTAGAGGTCTGCTTCATGTCAGCAGGTGAGTGGCTGCAGCTGATGAAGGATATAAGCACTAAGGAGCATTTCTGCAATCAGAGGAGAAGAGGAATCTGTTGTTCTGGATGGAGAAGGACCAGCAGGAGTTTCTCTAGAGGCAGTGGAGCAAGGAATTAAACCCTTCGGCCCAGGACTAGCCTAGAAATGACAAAAGAAAAGTTTGATCTGGGGGGACTGCGCTGCTTTATAAAAGATTTAAAATAGCAAGAAACCTGAAATCCCTTACTTACTCAGCCCTTCTCCTGTGGGAAGCAGGACTCAAAAAGGACTAGGAAATACAAGGCTCAATCCTGCCTTTCTATTGAACTCTTAGTTCCTATTGACAGTTGTTTTGGTTTACAGGGTATGATGATTTGGTCAGTTGCTCTTCTGTGCCCCCGTTCTTTGAAACTTAAAACAAAAATCAACAAAAGCTCATTTAAAAAGTCAATTAATCAAAGCTAGGCAGAGGAATATCTCCATTAAACTGTGCAAGACTTAGGACAGGCATGTTTGCATGAATATTCATAGCAAACTCTCCTGCTACCTCAGTCTGACAATCCCTGATTATTCAAAAGCAAAATTATAAGACACTAGATAAACTAATCAAAGGACTTGCTCTACAGATTTGCCATATATTTTTCATGAAGTTGGACATTTATACTTTTCCCTTGAGTCATTTCATACCAGAATGGAGCTCTAGCCTAGCATTTCATTAGATTCCTAAGCAGTATAGGCTGAAATAAATGAATAAAGGCAGAAAAGTATTGAATTCTTTTCAGGCAACTTTCCAATTGGAATGTTTTTCATTTCTGTTCAGAATTCAAATGTTTCTTGTGTTTTACCAATGTGAAATGGGAATCTACACATATTTCAGTGCATTTCATGGAGCAGTGACTCTAGAAAGTTGCCTAGATACATAAGATGACTTAAGGTAATAGAAGGAAAGTGTCATAGTCACTCTTAATTTCACACAGCAACTACAGCAGCAGGAATTGTAATTACCAGCAAATAACATAGTGGCCTGAAGGTGAACATATGGTATTTGTCATACTGCTCGGCTGTGAAACTTGCCAATATGGCCATAGGAGGGAAAAAAAACCCAAACCAAAACAAAAGAAACCATTTCAGTGGAGTGTATTACTAATTTGATGTAAGTAAACCATGTTATCAAAGACTGGAAGGTAAATTAAAATATGTGTATAGAAAATTCTGAAACATTTAAAATGAAAACAGTATCTCCTTTTATTGCAGGAGGCCATGTGATTGCTCATGATAAGGAATTGAAATAATTGAAATTTAGAAAGTTTAATTATACCCCAGTACAGCAAATAAGATCTTTATCTCACTGTACTCATATGAAGGATGGTGTGGGCGAGCATATGGATCGTAGAGATGATTAAATTAGTGACTAATTTACTTCAAAAAGAGAAGAAAACAGACATATAAATAAAAGTTGGAAACAAAAAATATCTTTTCTCTTACAGATATGACTAATAATAGAACATACACAAAATTTGATATTTTAGATAAACATAGTAAGGCTCATATTCAATATAAATTCCCTTATATTTTAGCAAAATTTGTACCTGATTGGATAAGGACGGTGGATCTCGCTTCTCTGCTGATGAAATCTATGATTAACAGATGGGTGGTTGTGTTTGAAGTATCAGTTTTCACTCTCTGTGAGACTTTTGATGGGTCAGCCACTCCCTGATCTTGGGAGGATGATAACACAAACATGATGGCTGGGCACTGGAACAGGCTCCCAAGCAAGGTGGTCTCAGCACCAGCCTCCCAGAGTTCAAAAGCACTTGGACAATGCTCTCAGAGACAAGTGTGACTCTTGCCATGGTCCTGTGCAGGGCCAGGACTTGATGCTCTTTGGGGGTCCCTTCCTACTCAGCATGACTGTGATAATAATGCTCCTTTCTCGTAAGAATAGAATTTACCTTTTCAGAGCACAGCTGAAAACACAGCAAAACACACAAGCTACTGTGGCAGAGACCTTGTATAAGATGTGCCAAAATTTAGGGTCCAAAAGTCTTATGTGGGCTGATAAACAAAGGAACAAGTTTTCCAAAGCGCTCAGTTGGCAATAACTTCCCTTCAAGAGACAGCTGATGAGAGCTCTGCACTGTCAGAAAGAGGTTACTTACTTAAGCATGTATGTTGGAAAGTTTCCCTCAAGTGCATGGTATTGCAAAAATGAAAATGTCTTCCTTCCTTAAATCAAAGTCAGGGTGAAAATAACACTGACTGAAATGATGGTTAACTGATTCATCCATATAATTTATATAATTTGCTGCCACAAGACCTTATTGAGGCTGGGGGCCAAGTATAATGTGCTGTACATGCAAAGTTGTCTTGGTTTAAGAACACTTATTGGTTATCATAGGATGATGGTGTAATTCAGGCTGGAAGGTCTCCAGTCCCCCTTCTGGCTCAATAGGGCCAGTGCTGGAGCCAGAGCAGGATGCTCATGGCTTGCACCAGCTGGAGATGGCACAGGTACTCAGGGTGACCTGCTCCACTGCCTCCCTCATAGGAGGACAGTTTCTGTTTATCCACACCCTGAAGCTCTCATTTCAACTGATACCTGATGCTTCTTTGTCCTCCTACCCTGCACTGCACTGCAGTGAGGAACCTGACTCCATGCAGGTGCTGTGAGGTGTCTCTCAGGTGCCCTCCTCAGTTCTTGAACTGGGACCTGTGGTTGTAGAAGCCAAATCTCTTGCTGACAACAGTAATGCAGACAGATAAATCCCCTTCCCAAAGTGGCAGGATCCAGGAGAAAAGGACCTCTTCTGGCCTTGGCAGAGGTGTCTGTGCAGAGCAGTGGTTTCAGGATCTGCCCAGGCCCCCATCAGCAGGCCAAGCCAGGAGACGGGGGCCTCTGTCCCTGTGGAAGGGGGCTCTCCCTCTGCCATGCCTCAGAGCCTCCTCCTGGTGCTGCTGTGAGTCCAGGATGCCTCCCTGGGCACATCTCTCTGTCCCCACCTGCCATGGGGCACTCACACTCCTTGTAGGTCTCTGGACAGAGGCACAGCCCCTGCCTTTTCCAGGAGTGGGAAATCTCCAATCTTCCCTGCCCTGGGAGATCACGTGTGCCCCACAGCACCCACCTGGGCTCTCCTCTCTGCTCGGGGCTTGGGAGGGGCCTCCCAACCTCTCCTTAGGAGTTCTTACACCTAGCCTGCAGTTCAGCATTGAAAGAACATAAACAACCAGACTTCATTCTGCATGGCATCATTTTATATGACCTTATATTCTGGAAATCATAAAATCAGTCATGGTTAGATAATCTCTCTCCCTTCTCCAATGTGATGTGAGCTGGATCCTGAAAGCAGAGTAACTAAGGTTTGGTGGGAAAAACTGTCTGAAATAGTCTAAGATATCCACCTTTTTATCTGCTGATCTTATGTTGGTCTTTGGGCAAGGGGAAGAACATCCTAGCTCTGTTGGGACAAGTTCCCAGCTGGTGGTGACTGGCAGGACTCCAGTAAGAGTCCCCATCCCTGAAGGTATTTAAGTGATCTGTGGATGTGGCACTTAAGGATATGGTTTAGTGAACTTGGCAGTGCTGGGGTAGCAGCTGGACTCGATGACCTTAGAGGTCTTCTCCAGCCTAAATGTTTTTATGATTCTATTTCTTCAACCCCTCCTGGGATCAGACCTCCTGCTCTCCTCCTCCTCCCAGGGACAGGCACAGCCATCACCCATGTCATCTCTACCCCTGGGGATATGTCAGAGGCAATGGGCATCTGGGCTGTGGCCAGAGTGTCCCCTGTCCTTCAGCACGGCCCTCCTCCCTGGCAGCCTTGCAGCACGACTTGCTCAGCCAGTGCCACCCCTGCAGCTAAGTTTTAAACTGGTTTGGTTAAACCCTGATAATTTTGGGTATGAACTCTAGTAAACTGGTTTAAATTCAGCCTGCAGTGACTCAGCTGGCATTCATAAACACTACTGTAACAAAAAACTAATTTTAAATCCATCACTGTGTGTACAGTTGAATCAGTTTAATCAGAGCTGCTTCCAGGCAGAGTTAAGCTAAGCTGGTTCTGCTTGGTTGCAGCAGAGCCTAGGTCTGGAAAAGCTGATGTACAGATACCAGTAAGACTTTCAGTTATAATTATAAAGTACTTGAGCTCGGGTATCTTCGTGCTGCAGGGTATAAATTAATCACCCACTGCCACGCCAAACAAGCCTTTCTTCACGTGCTTCTGGGGGAGCTAATGAATGCTTCCCTCCAAAACACCTGCTGCCATCCAGGCTTGGGACCTGCTGTCCTCTCGGGAAGGCTTGTGAGCTGGATGGAACACTACCCACTTCCATAAAATAATTACAGTTCTCAAGAAAAACACAGTGATGTTATCATTAAATTGGGACCAAATCCAAGGTAATAGAGAGCACGGAACAAGCGGTCCCCTTCCACCGGATCAGATGCCTTTCTTGGCATTAATTGGGAGTGCGTCAGCAGGGGAGGTAACTCTGTTAGCTAAATGGATAACTTTACTGAAGTTTCTCAGGTTGTCTGTGCCAAATCTGTGTTTAATCGGCCTAACTTGGAAAGTCTATAAAGGATCATTTTATTAATCTCTAAGGTCAGGATTTTAGCAAGGATTTTAAATTATTGAAGAAACTGGCTGATAATTGGGGCAGGAGGTAGAGTCACGCTCACCTTTGAAATCACAGTATCAGCAAAACTTTCTTGAGACCTATTACTGTATTCAAAGGGACTGAGACATGCATTTACACAGGAGAACTGCATTTTCTGTTGAATGATTAAAAATTTAGCGGTAAAATCCATGTGGATCCTGTATATTTTAGCATTTGCTGAACTCAGTTGTCCACGCTACTTTCATTGCTAAAGAGACACAGGTACAGGACTGTGACCAGACATTTAACTTTTCCTGACCTTCCATTAAATGGAAATCGTTAAACATGAAGCCATACCAACTTGAACAATTGTACTGAGATATAAAACATGACTTTGAGAGTTTGGCCTGAGAACACCTCAGGGATGCAGGCAGAGAAGAGAGAGTGGATGAGCTCTCCTGTTGAGACTACCTCTTGGCAGCATGAGTGACCTCCTTTCTGCATTGCCACAAGCTTCCTTCGCCTCATGAGGATGAGCTGTCTATCCCATGTATGGTTCCTCTGGACAGGAGGCAAGCGACAAGACTTCTTGACTGTTTTTCACTAGCTGCTAGTCTCATTTCTTAGTGTCCCTTTTGTAGGCTGTGTGATTAACAAGGAGTTTACTCTAGGCAGTGTCCATCCTGAAAAATGTAAACACTATCGGTTTCATTCCCTTTCCATTTCTCTGAGGATCTGAACTCCAAACAGATGGGAAGATGTGGATCATACACCACAGATGCAACAGAATGATGAAAGGAAGCAACATCCCCTGAAGATCTGATCTAGTCCTCAGGCAGTTTGGGATAAAATTTCTACGGTTTAAAGCAAATTTTAGTGCCACATTATTGTTGTGACCTCAGTTCTACAGCGTGAAGATATAGGTTGTTCTAGTTCACCTTGTTAATGGGGAGTGAAATTCACTGCAGCTCACAGCAACAGTGTAGCTATGGCTGACAGGAATTCTCACAGCATAATAATGCAGGCATTTACCTAAAACGCTGTAACATCAATCACCTATTGTCATTAAAATCCAGGATAATTTGAGTAGATCAAAGTGATAATGTCTGAAGTGTTGTAAGATTTCTTTCCTTCCCTTGTCTACACATGCCTGTAGCTGAAATTGCAATCCAGTTGTATGAAAGGAAAAAATTATACTCCTATAATGCATGCTGACCTAATACCAGTGTTATCATATTGGATGTGGAACCATGCATCCAGACTTCATTTTCTTTTAATAAGAGTGAAACACTTTCTTCTACTCAAAAATTAAATTGTACAGAAGGGATATATATCTCCTAATATACTCTTTTTCATTTTCCCGCTGCCTCTATTTCTTAGTATCAGCCTTTGAAAAACACTTTAATAGTTCTCTGAATGAGAATGTTCTTTTTTTTCTTTTTCCATTGCCTGAGCTTTTTCCTTCGTATAAATCAAGATGTTTGGAAAGGCAATATGCTTTCAGATTATTAGAAAATTGTTACATTATTGTTTTTGAAAAGGCCAGCAACCACAAGATGTTATTAAATGCTTTTCTGAATATATTTAATATTCAATTAAAAAGCAGACGACATGGTTCAAATCAAATCTAAGGATGGGTAGACTCCTTTGGGAAATGCCATCTCCCAAGACTTTTAACCATAAGGGCAATAAGCCATTGGAATATTATTCCAAAGGACTTAAGCAGCATTTTATTGTCTGGAGACTCTAAATCTAGATTGGAACAAAACACTAGCCACTCACTTTGGCAGGGATAGGATTTCACTCTGAATATTTTCTGAACACAGTATCAAACAAAGGTGCTTGGACTTGCCATGATTCTCATGAAAAGACTGGGGGGTATTTTAGCAACTATTTTGTGTAGGTTGATGTTCTGAGTGGATGAAATAGTGCTTTTAAAACCTCTGAAGAATACCACAAGTATTAAATTTAATCTTCTAAAATATGTGTATTTTCTATCTGGGAGTACGTGGTGCTTTACAGCTATTGATAAACTAAGTTTTAGCAGTCCTTTGAGATGAGTAACCATGTGCTTCCTACAGACGCAAAAATTGAGGCACACAGCACTGAAGTAATTTTCCAAGAGCCCCAGGAAAAAATTAAAAATATAATTTTCCTGTGATTCCTCTGCACCATTTCCAGCCTGACCAGATACTTGACTGTCAGCAGTCATTCCTACCTTTCAGTGTACTGGTGAGATACATGAGATACACCCCTGTGACACACTAAAAGAAAATTAAGTTACAACAGGATGTGGGGAAAGGGATGCCATGCTTTGGCCAACATGCATTCCTCTTCCCACTGTTCTCCAGGTTACTAGGCCAGATAATGGAAAAAGGGATAAAATCACACTAGAAAAAAACAATTTCTTTGAAACGTAGAGGCTAAGGGAGAACAGGGTAGAAAGGACAATGTTTGACAATAGTCTTGAAACAAGATTTCCTACTTCTAGCAAGGCAATAATGTAATCATGTGAGAAAAACTGACACAATGTCATTGTTGATCCCACAGACATGAGAGAAGAACAGAGATAGAAGGCATTTTGATGAGAAATTTGTAGTAATTATTTTGTTGATTTTGTCTCTGATGATTTCTGGTCACTAATATTTTGAAACAGCAAAAGCAAAAATACATGTTTAACTTTATACAGGTATAATTGCTCATAATTGCTTTTGATTTTCATTCATCAGCACTTATGCTTCTTAGCAATACACTTGACTTGAAGTTCAATGTTCATAAACAGGGTTTACTCAGATGTTGACCTGTATCATCTCCTTGCTAAGAAATTACAGGTTGGAATAATATCCTGAGCTGTTCATTTTTACAATATCCCGGACCACAGCTCTGAAAGCTTTTAAAAATTCATTTACAACTCAGGAATGAGTCACTGCAGTCCTTCATTATATATGGAGAAAAAATGTCTAATGACTTCCACTGGGATGATACTGTGTTCCAGTAGAAGGACTGTAAAAATCTATTTCTGCTTATGGCACTTCAATTTTTTAACTCCTTCTTCTGACTTTCTTGCCTCGAAGAACATAAAAAATTCCTAAGAGGCACTTAAGCATTTTTTTGTATCCATGGCAGCCAAAGGAAACCCATTTTAAACACTTTCCTAAAACGCTTTATGGGAAAAGAAATTTTCAAGCTGTAGAGGAAAAAAACCACCTAAAATATCCTACAAAGAGAAAGCCAGTTTATTTGTTAAAAAAAAGACCATCAAGCAAACACTTCTGCTGAAATCATATAATAAACATAAATAATACACCAGAAATCTTAAGCTTCTTGTTTGCAGGTGTACATGGGTATGGCATGATCTGCCATAACTGATAACTGATCACCATAAATGTTTGCACATTCAGCAGTACTGGAGAAGACTTGCTGATGATACCTATTTCTTATATAGAAGTAGTTACTTTAACCTTTCATTTTAAGAGTGACGTAAATAATTGTTGGATATATCGTTTGATATATTGTATATATGTTGTTAAATATAAATATATCAAAAGATACCCATGGTAACTGTCAGCTCAGTTACCTGTATTTGATTCAGCATCATTCACTTACATCATTTAAAATATGCAAGCATGTATTTTCAATGGTTCCACCATTTTCTTTTCGTTACTTTGCTGCAAACTCATGTTTAACATGAATAAATGTCTGCTTTGAAAAAGGAAGAAAATGAATAAGGTATGTATTTCTTGTTCAGGATAACTGCTTTCATTTCAGTTATATATTCAGTTATATATTCAGTTATTATTTAGTATGCATTTAGTCATGCAGCAAATCTGGCTTCACCTCTCAGATTTCCTCCATGATTGCTCCTGTGCCACAGTTCTCTGTACTGGTCTCAGGTTTGTACGTGGTAAGCACTTTGAGGAGGGAAGTTTTTTATGGATAATGAAGTGATTGCTGGTGTTTTGATGTCCTGTAAGGGTATTCGGTAAAGAAACTAAAAATCTGATATAATACTCTTGTGAATTTGCCAATTGCTTCAGTAAAGGACGCTGGTCACTCACAACAACATTGACATGAAAAACGACTGTTAAAACTCGTCCATGTACATGTTTCAGGCTAAAATTCAGACAGGTATGTTACTCCTCATGTGACAGGAATGAAGGAAATTTTAATTCATTTTTATATGAGGAAGAACAATGCAATATCTTGAAAGTGGTTCTTGTTATTTAATAATTGCATAGGTGGCTATGTGCACAAAAGACTAAGAGGCAGAGGAGAAAGTTCTGTTATTTCAAATTTTGGCATTGGAAGAAAAGTACTATATTTGAAAGAATGGTTGAACAGATTGCTCACAAATTGGGAGCATGCTTCCAGGGACTAGAACCACACATGAGCTTAAAATGACAGAGAGCAAGGCTGTTACCTCTACATATAGCTTTTTGTCTTTTGTGTAGGGCAGAGCAGTGAAGACTCAGGCCAAGTTCATGTAACTTATTAGTAATTCACAAAGAAAACAAGTCTGATGTTCAGGCAATCACAAGCAGAGGGAATAACCTGAGCCACTTAATAATAGTGGTTGTAGAAAACATGTATTTTTCCTACATTTAGCAAGGGGAGGAATAAATTAAATCAATTCAAAAAGGAATTAGACAGTATTTTGTATGAATAATTCAAGCAAATTGCCTAAGCCTTGTTATGTGTTAATGGAGCTTTAAGTTTATGGACATCTAAAACTAGTCAGACAGGGCAGGAAAGCAAACCAGAGAGCTAAAGCTTTGTTTGAGCTGCATGCTTGCATAGGTGACACACAGCACTCCTACAAACAAGGGAGGATGATGCAGTATGAGGGTGCTGGTGTGGCTGGAAATGAAATAATAAATGTGCCTGTTTCCCTAGAGAGCTATGATGTGATAACGGGACTGTCGGTAATGACTGTGTGTCCTCGATGCTGCTGTCGCTCCTTTTAAAGCAAGGGGAAATCTATGAAATGATTGTGTACATTTCACTAGAAGGATAGGTCTAATTCTGAACCTCTGACAGCTGTCTTAGAAGACCCTTTGATTTATTTTGGGACAAACTAAGGAACTTCACTTGACTTCTACCCCACTTCACTTCTGCTTATCCTTGAATATTTGTTACTAGTAAGTGCATCAAGCTCCAGCTGTGTCAAATAAGAAACTTCAGCTACCTACTACCACAACAGCTATATCTGTTTGTGCCATGGTACAGACAAGGGTGGGGACAGAGCAATTTCAGCTGAAGGATTTGGTTATTTAACAACCCTGCCAAACAGGCAAATTACTGAAATGCTGTAACAGCGTGCCCTTTCAGGGAGCCTTTTTGCCATAGGCAACCCTCACAACTGCACATTTCTTTCACTTCCACGTGATCTCACTAACATTTGGTCCCTTTTCTTCTCTTCTCTCTCTCCAAAAACAAAGCAAAACAAATAGACTAGAAAAAAGTCTTCAAGCCTTGAGAAGGGCACTAAACTAAGGTTGCTTGAAGGTTGCTATGTGGCATATGGAATGTTCAAAGATACTACAGAGAGAACTGCTGGCACTAAAACTGACTGCTTTAAAATACATCATACCATGATCATTACCTGTGGTACAGCAAAAAGCTGCAATCTGTCTAACTTAGATAGGGCTCTCCATTTTCCTGTGTATCAGTCCAGCATTTTATCAGTACAGCAAATTAAGCATCTGCTCCCTCACTTCCTAGTCCAGCAGCCTAAGCTCAGTGCTCTGAGCTGGCAGCCTGGTGCTACTAAAGGTAAAGCATGGCTACCACATGTAGTCAGGTGTTTATCTCGAATGATATGGACTGATCTATCAGGGCTTCATGTGCTCCCTCTGGGGCTTCTCTCTAACCACAACCATCTGAACACTATCACCATAGCTCGTTAGTACTTATCTTTTGTTTTAAGAAAAAAAAATCAAAGTCTGGTTGGCCAGGGTTTCCTTCCCAGTTCCTCTCCTTCTCTTAGACCACCCCAGGTGTCCCTCACATGGCAAAATTGGGAAGCTTAAGGACTGAGTGTTGCCTGATGTACAGAGAAGGATTTATTGTGAAGAAAAGGCACCTGTAAGAGGCAACTGAATAAGCTAGAATGGGGAAGGGGAAGGCTATGCTAGGGAGGGTTGTTGGACAGGGAAAAAATAAAAGTGACCTGTGTGTCCCCCGTAAGCTCCCATCTGCCCTCTGGCAGCTCTAGTCAGTGATTCCTCCTGCAGAGCTAAGCACAGCCTCCTCTAGAAGTCACTTCTCTCTCCCCTTCCAATCCCAATACAAATGTCTCTGCCACTGGGCGAAGCTGCTTCCTCACACCATGGACAAGGACAGGGAAGCGATTTTGCTTCTCTTTTTCAAGCATTGAAATGTATTTTGGCTCTTTTGTGGCAGTGCTTTGAGTTGGCTCAGAGTTAAGCCATGACTTGATAGCATGCACTGCATCTATGTTGGAGGTGGAGGAGTGACCAGCAAAAGGAGAAAGGGGTCACCACTCGATTATATTTTACACAATCAGCTGAGATTATGTCATCTTAGTGATCAGAGCAAGGAAAATTAGATCTGGAGCTCCTTAGTTCTCTGCCTGGCTTTCTTTTTTTTTCTGGTTTGCTGCTTGAGTTTCCTTGTTATAGACAAGTCTGATAATCTCCAAATAAGCAGCCTTACATCATCTTTTATAAGAATGTGCCTTCTCATGTTAGAGCCAGGTTTCCATTAGCAGTGGCTCACTGCTGTCTTTCCAGGCAGCTGAACCCCAGCAAATGTGTGAAGAACACCTTCAAGGGGCTCCGTGGTGCAGTGTTCCCCAGTGCCATGGATACAGGGACTAGGATGGGAAGCAGGGAACTTCGCCTATATTAACCATATTTTGGCAACCATCATCTTGTCTCAGGGTACCATGTGCGAAGGAAGCAAGACACATTCGAGCCTGGAGCCCAGGAATGGTTGTGATTAGAATTAATAGTGAAGAGTGAGAAGACACTGGGAGAAAGAGGGGTAGAGGTACCAAGGTGAGAGGACGGATGGCTGATACTAGGTCAGAAACTGAGGCAGCAGAGTGGGAGAAGGCAAGGCACAAGGTCATGGGGGAGACAACAGAGAGACAACTGGGAGCAAAGGTATGAGTGAGCTGGGGCTGGGGCACTGAGGATGGGGAGGGATGCATCCTAGCTGGGTGCAGGGACTACAACCAGACCACAGAGCCAGGAGCTAGTGGTGATGGTTGGGAATGAGGAAAAGGACTTAGGAGGGACACAAAGGCAGAAGCAGGAATTTTCTCTGCACTGAAAATATTTTCAAACTATATGTATAATTAAAAAAACCCCCAAAAACAGTGTCCCTTTAAGTTTTCTATGTTTTGACCAGATTTTTAGATTCTACTCTACTTTCTAGCTGAAAGTCAAGGCCTGAGCATTCAATGTCCATTGTGTGTTACTGTTTTCCTCTGCTCCGGACACAGCACAGAGGTGACACCTCTGTCTGCAGGGGAAAGTGAGGACTCACAAAATCATACCACTGGCTGCCTGCTGACACACATCTGTGCTGGAAGGAGCACCTCCTTTGCTTTGTCTCAGACTGCCTGTGTACTTATCCTGGGTTGTATGAAGATACAGATAACAATCTGTAACAACACAACAGATAACAATCACTGATCTTTGAGATTTGTGGATAGACAGCGCCCAAAATATCTGATATTAAGGTGTGTCCAAGTACAGTTTTATTCAAGGAAAGATTGCCTTATGAATACATGATAAATACTGATAAAAATCAAATAAAACAGGATGTTCAGAAGTCTGCAATAGGCAGGAAATGGAACAGTAGAAAGACACATAAGGTTTCTTGACCAGTGCTCTTTTTAGTGATAGGAGTCCAAGCCAGATTCCTTTTCAGTGTCACACATATCTATTGAAGTCCAAGCAGCTTAATTGCAGCAGGAAATTGCTGCTTTAAAAAGCATGTCTGTAAAGAATGGGGAATGCATATGGCACATATGTGCCTCGACAGTTTTGCTAAATAAACCATGAATTTTGACAAGTGTGTATCTGTAAGTTTGCCATGGAAATAGGATTGTATAACATCACAGCTGAAACAAAAGTTCAGCCTCTGAAAACTGTGGGGGCGTGCTGCTAAAATGTTTGTTCGAATGTTAGCTGACTAGTTTCATAACTCCCGTGCATGCAGTTAATGCTCTTTTAGACAATACATGGAAAGGATGGATGTCAGAGCTGCTTAATAAAAGCATTAAAATTGTTGTACCTAATAGACAGATCTCAATTTCAGTGTTTCACAAAATGACAAAGGTTTCTTGTATTAAAAAATTTAAGATATGAGCCTTCTCAGCTTGTTTATACAGGATTTTATAAAGCAGAGGTCTGGAAAAATATTTGGCTCTCTGTTTAATGAGGAAATTACACTGAAGGGGATATTAAATTCATTTGTAGAATCTGGTTAGTTTGACAAACCAGTAAGGTATGGGCTGTAAAGGCTTTCTCTTTCAGGTTGTCAATACAGAGCTGTTGCCCTGATGCCAAAAGCAGGAATTACAGTGGAGTTGTTACTATAAGTGGACTCATGATTCAGCTCAGGAGTCTCATCCAGAACCCAGTGAATATGTTCTCACTCCGTAAACCCACTGGCATGTTTGGCAATGCATCAGCTGTCCCCTCAACCAATACCAAAAATTAAGTAGGTGTAAAAAAACATCTCCAAGAGGTTTCTAGAAGTTGTAGTTCTGGCACATGTTTGATGTGCTACTTGCTTCATGAAGGAAACAAATTGCCATCAGCCATAAGGTAAGCATGAACATCTCTATCCAAAAGATAAACAGTAGAGTGAGGGTTCAGAGCAGCTTTTTTTGCACAGAGCACTAAAAGCCACCCTCACTGACTCTGCAAATCAGTCACTTCCAGACAACTGATCATGACAGTCTTAAGCTGCGCCAAGGGAAATATAGGTTGGATATTAGGAAAAAGTTTTTTGTGGAAAAAGTTATCAAGTACTGGAATTGTCTGCCTGTGGAGGTGGTGGAGTCACCATCCCTGGATGTGTTTAAAAAAAGCCTAGATGTAGCACTTGGTGCCAGGGTTTAGTTGAGGAGTTAGGGCATGGGTTGGACTCAATGATTTTGAAGGTCTCTTCCAATCTAATCATTCTGTGAATTCTGTGATTATGTGATTATGTCACCCACATTCAGGGGACGCAAAACTTAAATTAACAAACTAAACTTTTCCAGATTTGACCTAAATTTAAAAATCGTTGGGATCATTCTCAGTCTTCCCTGAAGGTCTGTTTTGTAGTTCACACAAATTGGCTCATCCCAGTTTCTGATGGTATTAGCATGACCACAGCACCTTTTCCAGGTGGCTTTGGCTGCCCCTGGCTGTAGAGGTTTTTCATACCCTGTTTGAGTTCAGCACATGGCAAAAGCAAAGTGAGCCTTCCCCCCAGGAATATACACTCGGACTGACCACTCCACCACACCGCAGTTTTGCTCTGGCCCAAAAGGAGAAGTGGCTGGTGCAGGAGGAATGGTCATGGATATGTGTGCACACACCGGTGCATATAGGTACATGCCTGCACACACCTGTGTGTATGTGCATTCATGTTGGAAGACAGGCTCTTTAAGCTGCAGCCCTGGAGGAAGGTTATTGCTGAAGGAGCCAAAGTGTCTATTGCTCTGATTCAGTAGCCACAAAATGTCCCAGGAGCTGTATAAGCCTGTCTTACCAAGTGTTCTCAGGTTAGCAGGATTTCTCCAGGGAAAATGATCTAGGAATTTCTGTGGCATCTTTAATTGTTTATAAGCAAATTCTTTATTAGGCCTCTATTAATGATAGTGCTCCTTATAATAAGAAGCAAGAAATATGTAACACACAGTCTACATCTCAATTCAGTCCCTCTAGACTAAAAATTGCCTGGTTTGTACTGAGCTGGTGACCTGATTGTGCTTTTATTTTGTGCCTGACAGATTTTGTCTGGTATACACATATGTCATAAGTCCAAAATAACACTCTACATGTGACGGAAGTCAGGCACACAAATGACCAAGACGTGCACAAAAGCATTTTTGCAGAGACACAAATCACTGTGCCTTGGCTTTTACATCTGTTGGGCCACATGCAATAAACAGCAGCCAGGGATGGACATGCCATGGCAGGCTGAAGTATGGGTAGCACCTTTTTGCTTTCTGCTCCCATGGATTGGTTGAAGATAAAACTAAACAGGAGTCTCACTACCACAAAGCTTTGACAAGCCCTTGAAGTTTGTCTCTGGCTACACTCCTTACACTGCTCTACTCTACAGCAGGGTGATGTGGTTTGCAAGACTGGGGCAGCAGAGTCATACAGCAAATACAGAGCCTCTAGGTAGGAAATTTGAAATCACCAAATGGCAGAGATCCTGTTACAACAGTTTGTCTCCCCCAAAGCCATGACACTTGATCTATTAAATCACAGAAATCACAAACACTGCAGTTTCAGAGCACTGGGAGGATTGTATTAAACTCAGTCAGCAATTATTGGTAATATGGGATAAAAATCTTTACTCTGAAAGTAAGCTTTAAAAGGTCATAATGTAATCGCTGTCACTGATGGTCTCTGCAGTGGCTGTTAGTCTGGTTGTGAAGCAGCAGAGAAGAAATGGAGATGCATAAATTGAATGCAAACCCTAAACCGCTACTTCTGTCACAGTGTTATTGGCAGAATTATAGATGCAGCACAGATCATCTTTCTCTCCACTTGCTAGATTTAATAAATTTACCTTTATTCTTCACCAAATTTCCTCTTCATTGTTCTTCTGTGAATGCTCATTATGAGAAAGCACAGAAATGCCAAATGAGACGGGAAAAGTACAAAGCGTATGAAGGAGGCTGTGGGAGATTCGGACAAGTTTTTCAGGCCCTTTGTGTTGCTCCCAGAAAATGTAATGCATGTGTTAAATCTGCACTGACAGATTAGATCTGGAGCTGGACTTAGTGGCACCTTCCACAGCAATGAGATGCAGAATAGAGACATTTGGAGCCTGATTTGGGTGGTGGTGGGGTTTGCACCCTGACAGGTGTTATGAGCTGCCAGCTTGCACCATTGCTGGCAGTCCCTGACTCCCTCACACCAGCAAGTTCAACAGTAGAGGCTTTTTTCTGTGCAATTTCTTCATCAAGGGGGCATTCCCTACCCAGTCACATCTGCAATTCCCTTCCCAAGGGAGACCTGAATCCCTTGCACCTCACCACTTCCCTAAGACAACTGGCAGAACAGATTTCAGCTTTCTTTGGCTGCTTCTAGGATCCCACTCCCATTCCACAGCCTGCTTATGCACAGCGGCCAGTAGAGTTAATCCTAGTCCATTTTTAAGGCAGTGCAGGTAAACTTAATCAGTCTCTGGCAGATGCCCTCAATGATGGTTTAAAAAGTCTCAGAGTAATTTAATGCCTAGACAACAAGTTTTGAGGTAACATGTTATTGCATGCCAACTCCTACATAATCTTTTGTGTGTGCTCTCTGCCCTAGCACCACTCTGGCTTGAATGACTTCACTTTTGTTATTAATTAAGTACCATTGACAATTACTGCAGATCCCTCATACATAATAATTTGCAACCTAATAGCCTCTACTGCACCACTTACTTTCTATCACTTTGAAAATAATTTCTGCTTAATTGAGTTAAGGTCAACTCTTATTGAGAGCACTGGTACAGTGACTAAATGCAGTTCAGCTTATTTACCCTTAACTCATATTTTAACATTTCTGAGTGGTAACATAGAAGAAGCAGATTTTTCATACAGGAAACAAACAATTAGGAACAGCCCGAGCAGTACAGCTGCTTATCTTCACCCTATGTTGTGATGTAATGCTTCACCTTTGAGTATGCCCAGTCCTAGTGAAACATAAATGGTCTCCTCATCCTGGCAAATTGGCTTCTTATTGTAAAATCATCAGTAAATTACTTCTAATAGTGGATTTACAAATTTCTCATGTGCTTCTTGAATGGCTCTGGAATTTGGAATTTGTTTAATAAAAGGACAAATCTTAGTTAATCAAAAGCTTCTCAGTGGATTCTGAATTAACTGAGTTGACTGAGAGGTAAAATTAATTACTATTTTTCTCCATCTAAAAGAGTAAAATAATCTCTTGCTTGTACACATTTGGTATAGAGGCTACTAGGAGCACCTTAGGCCTTTATCTTTTGAAAAGCTAGTAATATCAAACTGAGTGAAAAATAGTAAGTCATGAATACCAGGGCTTGTGTAAATCTGTCTATCCTATTAAAGTGATTTTAAACAATAAAAGTTTTCAGTCTTAGAGCTTCTCCTCCTTCTCTGTTTAATTTTAGTCCTAAACATGATACCAACGTATCTGACCATAGGAAAGGATGTCAGGTCCTGTTTCTGCCATCTTGTCACTGTGCCCTGCCTGCCTCAACAAACTCACAAGCAGTCTCTGATTCTTTAAAAAGAAAATACTACTGCATGGGACTGAGGTGGGCATCAGCACACTAACTGTGGTAGCAGAACCCAAATGCTTGCCCAAGTTCTGAATAACCCTCATTCCTGCCGCTTCCAAACCAGGCTCAATATCTCTGCGGCACAAGCTGGGCTTGCAGCAAAATGCAGCCTCTCAGACAAAACCCCAGCTGGTTAATGTAACCACCAACGCTCTGCGGAAAGATGAGACAATTCCTGTATTGACCCAAATCCAAAGCACACTTGAATCTAAGATGACCTTCAACTTCAGATGAGCAGAAGTTGCAGAGCAACATACTGCACATCAAAACATAAAATGCTCCTGGTTGCCTCTCAGCCTTCTTCCCTCCAGTCCCGGGCACAGCTGAGCCAAAACGTCTCTCTTTCCTCCAAGAGCTGCTGCCTGAGCCCCAGGCACCCCTTCTGGCAGCACAGAAACAGCCCCACAGCCCCTTGGGCAGGCACAGACCATCTCACCACAAGCCCCCCTCTCTCCCACCTTCTTTCCTGACCTCCTGTTGCCCATCAGCCTTGGCTGGACACCTGACCCCAAACTAGTAATTGCAGTAATTGTGCCTTACACAATTGCACAAGAAACTCTGCTTCAAACTAGCTGTACAGTAGCTGGTTACTGCTGATAGGTGAGGGACTATTACTCGAGTAGTTCAGGAATGCACATTCTACCTCCTCAAATGAAATGCTGCTCATCCTGCAGCTGTGATCACAAGTCTGTCATACTTGTGACAGAATATTGCAAGGTGAAGCTCTTTTTGCTTTAGGCATTGTATAGCATCTGCTCCAAAGTGAGAAAGAAAACGGTTGAATAAGCTCCAGAAATTCTATTTCCAAATGCAAGTTTGCAAAGCATTTAGAATACAGCTGGGATCACTACAGTTCTGAGATGTTTAATCAAGTGGAGTTGCTGGTTTTTTTCTCCCTCAGATTAGTTTATCATATTATAATATAAGCTATTACAGTACCTTCCTCAGTTCTGGAGGAAGTCATATCCAGATCCAAACCTCTGATCAGAGCCTGAACGTTTATGTGGAATTTAATAGGAATTGAAGGTACATAGCAATTCTTAGGGCTTGGCCTGGACACAACATATTCTTCCCCTCCAATGTAAAATGCTGAAACTTAAAGATGTCTGTTTTCGAGATATCTGTACTGATCTACTGTGTTCTACTATGTTTACCTAATATTGCTATCTATGTGTCTACCTGTCATTCCTAATAGCTTGTGAAGCTGCTAGCCAATTTCAAGGTTAATTTACAGAGTAGCAGGAGAATCAAGGGAGTTTAGTTTGAACATGATTAATGGAAAGAGGAAGTGAGGTAGAGAAAAGACAGCCACCCAAGCTGAACCAGTGTATGCATGGTGGCTCAACCTCAAGACATAAATCTTTAGGGAATCAAAGCATAAGACTGGTTCCACTGTTCACTGATCTGCTTCTCCACCACCCTGAAATCCATCAAAAACATCTGCTGCAAATTTTTACTGCAAGTGGAGCAAGAGTCTCAGTGAATCAAAGGCTTCACAGAAAGCTAACAAATCATATACCCCCGAATGTGAAGGTCAGCCAGCTGCTCTTTTTCTATTCACATATTAAATGAATAATACTTATCCTAGAACTGACAGAACAAGCCATGTCACTGCCAAAGTTCATCCTACCAACAGTGACCTCAATGAGGGTTAGACTGATTAGTATAAAAATACTTATCTCCAGCTTAAAAACAAAAAATATGAAACTGAATGAAGTGGAAAATTAAAGTGAGTTCAGCGTCTTCATATGCTTTATCCTGAAAGGTATAAGCACTGCAGAACAGGAGGCAAAAGCAGCTCTATCTGAAGTTATTTCAGTATGTTTTATAAATGTTTGTAAGAAAAGCTGTGGAAAGAGTTTGCAAAGTTTACTGAATCCCCTATACCTTCCCTCCCTGTGCTTGTTTCACAAAGTGGAGCTGATCTCCTCAGGTAGGGTATCCAAATGATTGCAAAAGAAAATTACATTTATACGGTGGTTTACTATGTACCTCATTAGGGCCAACTATTTCAACAATTAGTAGCTGTTCAAATGGACACTGCATGTTGTGTTAGGGAGGGAGGGTGGAAGCATGCCATATGTAGAAGTAAAAATGATACTTCAAGATTTATTTTAGCTCAGACTAAATTGATAACAATAATAAAGAGACACTATTATGATAAGAAATGGGCACTGTTCTCTGTCATAAAGATTTGTATCCACACTCTCCTGATTTGTTGTCTTCCTTTATATGGTGCCCTTTACAGGTTTTTATTTTGCTCTTTATAACAGCAGTAGTGTAATTATTCTTTCTAGAAGCTGATGTGATTTGTGCTATCTCATTCCTTTTCCCATTGATTCCTAAGGTAAATGAACGAACAAGCCGCATGGTAGTAATTTTTTTTTCTCAAAAATGCAACTCTTTCTTTGTGTGCACCAGCAAAGCACTAAGCTCAGACTAGGAGGATGGCAGCAATCATGGCAGCTCTCATCTGTGCCCATGGAAAAGCCTAAGCCCTGTCACCACTGGGAGTGTGGGACAGCTCCCAAGCCTCTTATTCCCACAAGCCTTGACAGAGGGGCTGATTAATGGGGTAATTTATCCCAGATTGAAACTGGCGTACATTCTCATATGTGTGTGTGTATATGTTATACATATAGATGTAAAATATGACTAATATTTTACATATATATATATCTGCCCTGTAGTACTGTGTGATAGGAAAGGAAGTTGTGACCAGTACCCTTGTAATGTCTGGGTTACCTGGCTACCTGTTTATAATAAGCCCCTAAGAATATGCTGGTATAGTTTACAGCTCTTTATTTACTCCTGGGGGACAAAGATACACTCCATGTTCCCCAAACCAGGAAAACATAGGATGTCTTACAAACAAATAGGCAGGGGCACTTGTCCAAGTGCATCTGCCAAACCTGAGTACATGATCTTGGCTCAGAGGAATAACTTGGATGAGAAAAATGGATTTAATTCTCCCCATTCCCTTGAAAGAGCAAAAGAAACAGAAACATTGTAGTGCAGTTAATACAGCCATGACTGAAAGACCAAGGCTGTGGCCGATCATACAGCAGCATATCAGCCAACACACAGCCTTCCAAAAGAAGTCCTCCCCCCTCCCTCTTCCTTTCCCAAACCCAGAGCTTCCTCCCCATGAAATCCTTTTTAATCTACAAAGATCAAAGGATCAAGGAGCAGGTGGATCCAACACAGCTTTGTACCATACCCCAGCTCTCATTAGGAGTGAGGGAGCCTGGTCAGGCAGAAGGGAATTGGAGATCTGCAAGTGTTGTGAGATTCAGGTTTCCACCTGACAGCTTTTGTATCAGAAAAACATCCTTTCCAATTAAAAAATCTGATTTTTTGTATGTCCATATTATTGATTGTGAAGGACATCTGAATATCTTTGTACATTGTTAAGCAGTTCTAAAGATTGTGCTGAAGTCTGGTGTGTGTATGATGATCAAAAGAGACACCCTCAATTAATACTGAAATTCCGCCAAGATTATTCATCTTATCAAAGATTAAAACTGAAGCAAATTTTGGCACTGTCACTATGCTAGCCTAAAATCCTACCCAACATATATTTTTTTATGCCAATCCTTCTCTCGCCTCTCCAAACCCATCCTCTTTGCTGCAATTTTTGCAGCTACATATCCAGATCTTCAACAGCAAAAGACACAGTGTCTAGGTAGAAACAAGTACTCTCTTGCTCTCTTTTTTCTGGGCAGGACTTTTAACCTCTGAAGAGAAGAAAGAAACAGACTTTCCTACTGCCATTTAAAAAAATTACATGCATTAGCATATGAGCTAGCCTGGAGTTGTCTTCACTTTCAGAAATGCATCTAGGTTTAATTATTTTTCTTTTTCAGTTGCTCCCAAAAGCTTCATAGCCCCCTGTCACACCATGCATACACAAGGGGTGCCCACCCTGTAGCTTTCCTCTGCCCAGGTCACCCTCTGAGGGGCTGGAGGGCAGCTGCTGCAAGTCCCCCTGCCATGCTGAGGGACACACGGACCTCAGTCTGTCCCCATGTCACACGGCAGCAGTTCTCAGCACTGTGAATCAATCCTCTGCCAGCATGGAAAGCGGCTACCCAATTAAGTGTTATTACTCACGGGCAAAACTGCTCCTCTTCCACTTCATCCATGACTTCACTGATGTCCCAGGGAATGCAAAGGGTTTGCTTTATCCCACTGCCAAAGTCCCTGTCCATGATGGAGGCAGGAATATATCACCGACCCTGCCCTTTGCGGGAGCAAGGAGCACATGAAGCCACTCTGCACCTGCTGCCCCTCAGCTGGAAAAGGCTGGTGCAAACGGGGCTTACTCTGTCAGAGCAACTCAGGAGGAGGAAAATCACACTGAGGAGAGAAGGGGGGAGAGTGGTGGTGAGTGCATGGAGTCCAATCACTTTACATCATCTTGCAAGTTGGAAACAAGATACGGGTACGAGGTCATGTGCCCTGAGTGATTTACAAACACAATGTCTGCGCAAGAAGCCGCATGAGGTTTTCTTTTCAACAGAAGCAGTGGCTTTTATTGGTAATTTGTCCAACATCCAGGCTTAGAGATTGCCCATCACATATAAGGGAAAGTGTTAAAGCACTTAAAAATATATTAAATCACTTTTGAAACCCACACAGTTGGGGGATGGTGCTTCCTCCAACCAGTTAGCAGAAGTGTAGGATTTAGCACTTTCAGTAGCAGACTGAAAGCCTCTCCAAGGCAGCAAGCAGAGCCTTGGATCCTAACACTCATATGCGATAAGGAAAAATAGCCTCTTTTTCTGAGCCAGCCCAATTTACTACAGGGATAAGGAAGATGACACTGTGAACATGTCTCTCTGTGTATCCACATTCCTCTTTCAAGTGAAAAATGAGGAGCACAGCAGCAGTCCTCCACTCGGTATTGAATCAATCCAGGATGCTGGCGGGAGAGTCTTATGCAACACAGTGAAAAAGGCATACACCTTTCCTTGTGTATCTTTGTCTGGATGGGGATAACCATATAATGCTTGTAAAAATCAGAAGAGGGTCTTCCCTTACACAAGAATATTGTGAACTCACATGTCAAGTGTTTGAAGTCCATCTAAAGGGAACCTAAAATGCAGCATCATCAGAGAGGAAGTGAAAGCTGTCAGGTACTTACCCAGCAAGAAAAAGAGAGAAAGGAAGATGCTGAGCACAGAACAACAGGCTGAATATCTCTGGAAATCTTACCTCCAATTATGGAACACAGGGGATGATTTAAAGGGATATTGTAAATTCAAATTCAATGTCTTAAATAATTTATATTTAGAACTTTAGTCCCTTGAACAGTCTATCCCTACACTAGTTTAGCTTCTCTCATCTGCCTAATATGTTTCACACCTCTCTTGTAAGCACAAACTGAATTTAAAGAGGCTAGAGATTTTCTTTGAGAAGACAAGTTCAAATTTGGTAAAAATGCAGGAAACATTTGGCCCCAAAAAAAGGACTTTTTGTCAGAGGAAGGTCTTTTAAAAATCTGCAGTGGCCTCAGTACCTCCTGAGCTATTAGTGGTGTTCTGGTCCTAACAGGGAAAACGTGAAGAATCCTTGTGCACCAGACGCGCCGCACCACACAGGCAAAAAAAAAGCTAGATAAATCCTTGATGGAAGGAGGCAGAGATGCCAGGAGAGGAAGAGCATCCACCTCTTGGCCACAGCCTCAGGAGAACCAAAGTCTGAGAAAAGGGGTTCCTCCATGCCCTGCTTGCTGCTTCTGCAATGCAACCATATCTTTCACATCTATTGTAAACAGGCTGAGCTGGAAATCACTGTCAGCCTTCTCAGGGTAAACCAGCTCACTGAGTCTTCACACAATCTTCTTCTCACATCCTTCACAAGTAGATGTCCAGGGGCAAGAGCTTCCCACTGCACTCAAACTGTGGCAGAAATTATGGTGCTAGTCCAACTGGGCATTGCCCACTTCTGCCACTCCACCTCCTCCTGACTCGGTGTATATAAAAACTGCAAGCCTGGAAATAGAACTCTCTATTTTAGTTTTACCACCATTTGGTACTGTGAGTCTGTGACACACAGCCAAGGCTCCTAGGCAAAACCACAGTGCAAACAGCAATTAGAAAGATGAGAAGAGTTTGGACTGGGATACTGCTGCCTTGCACCAGAGGTGTTGCAGAGGCTCAGGGAGGATGGGAGTGCTATATGACACAGCAACCCCAGGACTGCTACCAGGCACCTTGGAAGTAGTTCTTATTCTGAGCCACAAAAAATAGGTATGAATTAATGATATAGTTACTTATTCCCTCTGTCTAGGCCTCCTTCCCTAGGTTACCTAAGGGAGGTGCCTGAGGTATTTCTGACAATGCAGATCTCAGACAGCATTGTTTTAATCTGACAGCATTTTCTATTTCCCTCTTTAGCTGGACTGTGCTTAGTGTTCTCTCTTCCTACCACATCTAAAATAAGGACACTGCAGCCATTTTGACAATTCTCATATTGAAGTTCCAAATGGCTCTGAGTGCAATGCAGAAAACACTTTAAGGGATTGTGGCTCTTCAATTATTTACAATAATATTATACGTCCAGATTTGTCTTAACATAAATAGCTCCAAATGGGAACAGAAAGAGAATAAAACATTTGAGCCTATTTTTGAGACACCTAGCATGCCATGGAGCTCCACACCCACCCTCTAAGATCTGTTTGCTCCACTCACTGCTGCAGCAGAGGGTGCATTAGTAATCCTGCCAGGGAGGAGAGAAAACCTTCCCTGGAGCAGATAGCATAATCTGCAAGGTACTTTGCAATTATTACTGAAAATATCCAACTCATGTGTTTCTCTTAAAGATGGCTCTAGCAGCATTTCACTTCATGTTTAATTTTAGTCTGAAAATCCTGACACAGCTGGCACCGATGCAAAAGTCTCGTGCCCCACCAGGGCACAGAATTTGTAGGTGATCAGTGGGAGACCAGATGGCTTCTCTGAGCCCTCCCTGAGTGTGCAGGACCCCCACTCCCAGTTAAGATACTCTACCAGACTTGTTACTGCTGCTTCACTTTTCGTGTATCCAAACCAGCAGTCAGTGAAGATTTAGGAGCATTTCATCACATTAAATGCTCACTGCAGGAGAATTCGGAATCTTCATCAGATGACTGGTGAATCTCAAGGTCAAGACAATATATCTGCCCTTGCCTGCAAGTATTACAAAGTTAGGAAATGCAAGACACTCCTGTCTCCCTGAGAATTGCTAGGACAGTCGCCACTCACTCCCAGGGACTCTGTGACTTCAAGCAACTTACTGCAGCAGTGGGGAAGAAACAATGGTTTCTCTCCTTGGAAACCTATTTTCTAAAAGTAAATATCAGTCCAGAAGTATTGTGATGTCACCTTTATTCCAGAAAGCCAGTTTACACTGACACTTAGAGGAAATACCTTACCTGTACTGGCCCCCTTCTGGGATGCTTTGGCCCACGTCAGGCACAGACACAGTCCCCACTAGCTCCAACAATATCAGAGCTGGCTGTTCCCCTCACTATCACTGCCCAGAAAAGCAAGTGATCTCTTTCAGACAGTTTAGAAGATATTCAGAAGGGAAAGGAAAAAAAATTGACCTTATTTTATCTTAGACGTGAGAAAATATCCCCTTGCTTAGGTATATGACTGTGTTGGAGTAATTTTCATAACTTGGTCATAACTGTTAAGGAAAGTTAAATACAGCTCAGGGAGTTGCCTTCATATACTTAATTTGACTTGCAAGAGCAATTCCATGGAAACATATGGAACTGCTCATATAAACAGAGTTACAGGATATGCAAGCTTTCATGGCAATGGCTTGCTCTACATCCCAGTGACTTTTACAGACCTGAAGCTTTGCTGATCAGTGCTCTTTCTTTGGAAATCCCTTCTGCAGCTGGGTTTGCAAGCAGGATCCTGGTGTACAGTGCAGTCACACAGGCAGGCTCTGTGTGTTAATGATTCCCATGCTGCACAGCCATTCACCAGACATTTTGTACACAACCTCATTATCTCCACCTCAGCTGAGAGTTAAAAAAAGAAAGAATAGTTAAACAAAGGAAGGAAAAGGGAAAAGACAAACAGCCAGCTTGGCTGTTGAAAGCCTTTATAAAAATACATCAGAAAATTTAAATCAATTTTTTATTTTCCCTTTTAAAAAGAAAAAAAAAATCCCATCCATAAGCATTTTAAATAGCTTCACCAACCCTGAGCATCCTCTGATACATTCTCCCCTTTCAAGAACCTGGGAAAATAAAATGCCCTGGAGAATACCTAATAGCAGAGTCTCTGTTGCTCAACCACACTCCTACCAGAGAGCATCTCTGATTGCAAATCCACCTATGCAGTCCACATAGGAGAACTCCTGAAGAAAATAATATTCCCATCCTTCATATAGCCCAGTTTCCTTCCTGAACCCCATCAGGGAGCTGCTAGGGTTTAGCACTGCTTGGAGCTGCCTGGCATTGGCTCTGGCAGCTTCTCACCAAAGATGCTCCTGTAGCCTCCCTGTTATCTTTTAGGGAGTAAAGAAGTTTGTGAATGAAAAAGGCAAACAAAAGTTGTTGTGTATTGGCTATATCAGAATAACTTAGTTCATTTTCACAGAGTGAAAAGGTAGATCAAAAACAAGGGAGTTTTTTTCCTTTTGAAACCTTATCTCTCCTCATAGATAAAGAAGAAAAGGAAATCTCTTTGTAATTAGTCAAACTGGTTTTGCACTTTTCCTTTCTAGGGCATAAAGCAAAGGAGGAATATTTCTAAAGAAATTACCTTCATAACTGCAAGGCTTTTCAGAGGCTGTTCAGTATCTAGAAGATCACAGCAAACTAAATGATCTTTTCATTCACAGGTAGCCTTCAAAAATACATTTTAATTGACATACAGAACTTTAAGGACTTGTATTGTGTCTGACTTTTTGAGGAAGGCAAGACAAAATAAGTTTTTTGTTCTCATTACTTTAAATGGAAAAGTATTTTGGAGATGGCACATACTAGTGCTCAGCATCAGTCTCTGGTGTTCACTCAGGCACCAGCAAAGGTGCAACCTATAATTTGGAAGAGGAATGCAGGCCCTGTCAGGGGATGAAAGTGCCTGGGTGCTGTGTCTGCAGGAATTCTTGGACACACAGTGCCTCCTGAGGGTACTGACAGACTCCACTGGATGTCACCTCTAGATGAGGACTCTACTGACTATGGGCAAATGCTTTTAACCAGGAAGTGTCATCAGTGCAATAGCAAATCCTAATGTCAATTCAGAGGACTCCCTTGGAGTTTCTACAGCTTTAGAGTCCTAAACATTTTAACCCAGTTGGTGTCAGAGAGCAGAAAATTGGTCACTGCTAACTCAATTTTCTTTCTTTTAGAGTTTGAAGCACAATGCTGGAATTGAGACTGCCCTATGCTGGGCACTATACAACAGTAAGAGTTAGTCAATAACCACAAAGATGGCAATCTAGATAGAAGGGGGGTGGAAACAGAAACAAGACTGAAAGAGACACAAATTATCTGAAGCCACACAATAGCAAAGAGCAAGTCAATATCGTATAGACAGAACTGGATTTTACCTTTTAATCAGAAACATACCTTAATTTTTTATCATTTATGGCATTTTATTTCCAACATCAAACAATAGCTCCATGAAAGCAAAGCAGTTCTCTCACTTGAAACACTTTCTGAGTTCCTCATTATCTCTGATAAAAGAAACGTAATAGAGAAAAGCCAGGAATCAAGGAGTAAATCATTGGTATTGTTGCTTTTATTATTATCATAGTTGCACTTGAGCTTCCCACAATTTTTTTTATGCAGCTGAAGTGAAGCTGAGCTTTTATTCCTTTCATTGAACCATATGGGCAAAATTATATCAAGTCTCATTATTGCTTTTTAATCCTTCCCTTATCTTGAGTCTTGTTAGCTGGGGAGGAAAAAAGAAAATGCAGCTGACTTTAATCATTAGAACTCAACAACTGCCATGAAAAGAACAACAGTACATCAGGCACAGCTTGTCTGTGTCACATGTGAACTCAGCCTCGGTGCTGGCAGCACGTGTGTGTTGGTGCACCAAAGCTGACAGTGAGATGGTGGCCTGTGGGCGTTGGCAGCTCCAGGGACAGCCAGCACCATCCTGTACTTCTGGGCCACTCTGGGTCTCCCAAGTCCTGTGTGGGCTGTCTCCCACAGGCCCCAGGCTGGGGCAAAGAGCAGCACCGAAAATGTTGCTTTGCCCTTCCTTTCAAAGCAGATTTATGAACCCATAATGAACCCATAATATGGCTGTGCTGGGTGAGAGGAGGATCTGTTCAGAGAAACCCCGTCTTTTTTCAGGACCAAAAGGGAGAAAAACCACACAGACACTGTGGCATGACTCCGACTCCCCTGTAAAACTGACGGAAAGAGAATAAAAGGAAATGCAGGCCCATTTATTATATAGTGCAGCAGGACAATGAGTGTGCCCTCCCACCAGCTCTTTGCTTGGTCTGTGAGAGCTCTACTCTGTCCCTGGATCGTGGTGGGGCTGGGGACAAGAGTGAGCCCAGCCCTGGACTCTCAGAAGTGCCCAACTCATTCTAGCTCTGAAGAATTGCTAGAAGGCATGATTCTGCACATTTTGTAATCCCATGGTCTCTCGCAACGTCACGATCTCATTTCATTGTCTTCTTTTATACCTCTGAAAGACAGAGAGCACCCTTTGAGCTTCCTGGAGGGTGATAAGACAGCAACTAGTAATACCTTTTAATACACTGAATTTTATGTACCTTCTTGTGCCTCATAAATGTGACACTTTCCTTGTGACTAGGTGGTTGTTTCAGTGTTTACCAGGTACTTACTTCTGTCACAATACTCTATTTTGCTCCTGAGACTATAATTCTGTCACATATACAAAGCGGACTTAAAGTGAGAGGATAGGAGAAGAATTCCTAAACAGTAGCATTATAGTTTTCATAAAATCATCCAGAGGGAGGACAGATTTGGCTACTTTTGTTGATTTAATCTTTTGCTGTTTTCACTGGAGGGGTGAGTAAAGCTGCAGGAATTGGGGGAAATTTGGCATGCAGAAAAAGAGTTCTCTAATCTAAGCCTTCCCCTCTTCCAAGTCAAAAAGAAGTATCTGGAGTTGGAGTTCTAAACAAAGTTTTAGGAAAATGGTTTTATCAGGCATCACAGGTTCTTTCAAGCATTTCAGTTCATGATGAAATGAGCTCAAAGAAGAGATGAATGGATCAAGTCAGCCTGATCAACAGAAAATCAGAAGATATAATAAAGAAGGTAATAAACACATTTTAGCTTCTAATTAGTCTATCAAAAGCTCTGCTTTCTCTATAGTCTAAAATAAGAGAAAGATTAATAAGATTTTTTCAAACACTAGTGGTACAATCATTAGACTTTTCCTTTTATTCACATTGATTTTTAACCTTCTCTTATAAGAACATTTTTTTTAAAAAACCCTTTATGTAAGGAACATTATTAAGCATCTTTTTCTCTTTTTGTAACATCTATATGTGTGAATGCAGACAAATTATTATTAAAGCTTTGAAAGAGCCTCAAAACACATTGCCTCTGATACTGCTAACAATAAATAGATGAAGGGTACAGCGTTTTAACCCACCATCTCCCAAACTGTTTCTCTCACCCTCTGTGCACATGTCTTTCCTGGAGCACAGCAAGGAATATTAAAACCATATAAAACATATTTTACTCTAAATAAATTACACAAATAATTTAATTTAGAAAGTAGACTTGCCCAAACGTGGTAGTTCTTCCATCCCAGTACTCATCACCTCAGGGCAGAAGAAGGACACCTCTCGTAGAGACTGTTGGCACTTCTGTTCCCCCTGCACGTGTGATGTTTTGTTTCTGTGAGCAGGCAAGATTGCAGCTCCAGCCTGGATAGGATTGCTAAATGTTTTGACAGTTTGAGAAAAACCCAATAACGCAGCTTGTTCTGAGATTGCAAGTGTAACGGTCTGCATAAAAATTCCCAGAGACGCTGCTGGGAACCCTGTTTAATTGGACTGCAAGATCTCATTGCATCGTCGAAAGAACACAATCAATAAGCCCTACCTAGGGTTGTTTAAAAATGGAAGTCATTTAGAAACAATAACAGCTGACAAAACCAATCTAAACTGCTACAGTGATAAAGGCCTTGTTACTGCTTTACATCCTGCATCATAAGCCTGTAGGCATTGGGTGGACTTGCTATTTTTTGGCTCAACTCTGTCAAAGCCAGTGAAAATGGGAACCATACATAATGCAGAGGGCTCCAATCCTGATACCTCAGGATTTAAAACCATGTAACTCTGTTTTCCAAACCCAATAGCAGTTGCTGTCGGTTGCATGAAGAGTACAAATCTGAAATCTGCTGCCAAATCAAACTTGAGCCTTAATGTGAAAGCCCAGATTTTATAAAAAGGGGAGACGTTATTAAGAAGACAGCTAATCAATCAATTACCGACACTCAGCTTCTCACCAAATCTGGTGCCATTTGTAACACACACTGAGATCCTTAACTGGAGTGAGATGCAGTAGAAAGGCAAAGAATAATTGTGGGCACTCACAGCCTGGTGATGAAGTGCCAAGGAAATGTCAATAGCAGTCAAACAGTAATTTTCCTGATTACAACATGTAATCTAGGCTCCTCTTTCCTTAGGGCTGATGCAGAGTTTTAGATCAACAGCCTCAGACAACAGTTACGAGCTGTGGCTGGGTGAAAAAAAACATATATTGAATTCTAAATGTACACCTCAGTAACATTATCTTCAGCGGAACATAAGAACATCCTTAGTTTTATAAATGTGTTTAAGTGCCATCCTGATTGGAATATGTTGTTAATGAGGGTTATTACCGTAATTTGCATTGGAGTCATTTACAGGCCTGAGTCCCAGCATGTTTGGCATAGCACAAGAATTGGAGGATCAGTTTTTCTGCTCTGTGAACTACACAGTCAAAGTACAGGAGAGAGAAACAAGTGGTTGTCATAGAGAGATGGGAAGTGGAGAGCAAGCAGCAGGTAGGTACACAGCCATGGGGCATTAGAAAACAATGAGGTAAACAGGGGTCACTGCACATGGACAATTGCTTTCCTCCTTTTCATCTAACCTCAGACTTTACAAAATTTATGATTTTACACGATTTATGAATCTGTATTGGTTGCCCAATACCATCTGCACGCTATGCCTTTATCTGGATCACCAATTTATTATGAAGATGCATACATCTTCATCTCCTGGTGCTGCAATGGTTCCCCGCACGAATAACTCAGATGCAGACATTGTACAGAGTTACTGCCCATAAAAAGTCATAAAAGAGAAAGGATTACTTTTAATCCTAATAATAATAATAGTGTCACCCACAGTAGCTTTATCTGAAGGGTGGACATTCACAGTGTGTGAAGCTTCTGTATTTATCCAATTGCATTGCAAGCCAGGCAGGAGCTCCCGGGAAACCCTGGAGCTTGTTTAGAGAAGACTTGTCCCCACACAGCCCATGACATTGGCACAGGCAGCCTCGTGCCTGGCGTTCAGAGAGCCCTTTGCATGAGTCCTGTTTGCCTGAGTCCTGTGCCATATGTACAACAGCCTTGCAGCAGTAACAAGTTGGGGAAGCCTGGCCAGGCAGAAGGTCCTTCCACACAGATTTTGCCCTTTCCTGCAGCGGGTTGCTGTGCAGAACTGGTGGGGAGCCACCCTCCCCATCGCACTGTGAGAAAGCCTGCAGGCCTTGCAGCTGGGCAGTGCTTCCTGCCTCACTGGCGCTCACTCCTGAGCTTATGTGACCTGATCAAAGGCTAGGGCTGGCTTTCCTGCTATCATCCTGTTATTCCAGTGACTGATTGGACCTGGAGTTGTGGCACTCCTGAACATGTGTTCACGACCTGACTCTCCATGTCTGCAGTGCCACTAAAATTAGTGCATAAACGTGCCTCTGTCACACCAAATGGGAGATTTTATTTCATATTTAACCAGTCACATGGCATAGCTATGTCCTAGGCCTCTCTTCCCTCTTGAAAGGATAAACCTTCTTACCTCCTGACAGAGTCTCCTGGCTGGACGAAGGTCCCAGCTTGATTACCAGTATATTTTGAAAACACCCAATATTAAGACCTCCAGAAACAGAAGAGATGTCTGAGGTTTAATGGATCCTGGAGCAAAGCTGCCAGGCAACAGCAGTCTTAGGGTGGATACAAGAAATGCAGAGCCAGAAGCACACTTCCTTTTGCTTGTTCTCCGGGCTGTACTCCATCAAGCAGGTGTTCTGAACCACAGTCTGTTTTTCAAGGTACTGAAAAAGGAAAATCATAAAGATGGCCCTTAGATTTGAAAACTTACAGGATAAAACAAAGCAAATGGACACGAATACCAGATGCCAGCACTGTGAAAATCTCAGAGCGCCATCATGATTGTTTCATAATTTCCTTTGAACCCTTGTCTACCAATGTCTATAAAGACATTTATGAAGAAGGCATTAGCTTTGATGTGAAGAATTCATCCATAAAGCACATTGCATATTATATTATACACTTAAAAAAATACAATATTCAGTATACTATACTATAAATATTTCTAAAACTTCAACAATTTCTAAATAACTGCCAACTGCAACTGTGTAAATGAAATGCTACAATAAACAGCTATGTTCTGTTGTTCTCCAGATGCATTCACTGTTTTGGATAATCTTTTATAGTGCTGCAAAAGAGGTTTCATATTAATTAGCTGGCTCTTGTTTGTTGAAAGCAGTTGATTAACTAAATATCTTGCTTATTAGTGTGGAGGCATAGAACAGAAGGCAACACTTTGTAATTGCATTTTGATAAACAACTTTGAATACTTGATTTTTAATAAGTAGCTGACAGGTGTTGGGGTACCAGTTTTCCTTTGTGAAAAGATTCAACTGCTGGAGTCTGATGTTTCCTTCAGGTTTCCTGCCATGTTCTCTCACACAGTTCTGCTAGCTATTCAGGCCAAGAATCATGAGTGTGATAGCTCAGTAGATTAGCTGAGATCCCAAGGGACAGCAGCACCCATTACTGATTCATTGTGCAACCTTGAGCTAATAACCTCATGTCATCTATTCTTGTAAAAAGTGTGTGAAATTGATTCTGTGGTGGTGTAACCCCAGCAGGCAGCTCAGACCCACACAGCCGCTCACTCAGTCTCCCACCAATGGCACGGGGAGAAGAATCAGACAGGTAAATGCACAAAACCTCACAGGATGAGATAAAGGCAGTTTAATAGATGAAGCAAAGAAAATGAGCAACTCATTCATTGTAGAGGAATTTCTTATTTAACCAGGGACATGGTTTGCCCCCCACAGAGTTTGGACAATCCAGCCTTGGCCTAGCTGCAGCCTAACAGAGGCCTGCAGGGGCCTGCAAAGGCCTGTAACCTTGAAATAACGTGGAGAGAACATAGGTATGAAGGCAGAAATAGCTTAATCTCTGTTTCTGTGAAGTATGACAATTATAGAATATTTTATAGACAAGTTAAGAAACTGTAACCAATTAGGTAGAATCTTCTTCAAGAAAGAATGTAGGCTATTTTATCATATATAAGCAATGTGTGCAACGAAATAGGAGGATTTTTTGCCATTTTTTACTGCACGAGTAAGAGCGTCTTCCTTCTAGTCTACCTCCTCGAAATTACAGGACTCTGCAACAATTCACCACTTACCATGGGCAGATGGGTGTTCAGCCATTTCCAGGAAAGCCACACTCCACCACGTGTAACAATGACTTGGTGAGACAAACACCATCACTCCAGAGATCGCCTACCGCCTTCCTCCCCCAGCCCTGTAGGCTGACCACCGCACCACACGGTGTGGGATATCCCCTGGGTCAGCTGGGGCCAGCTGTCCTGGCTGTGTCCCTCCCAAGCCCTTGTGCATCCCCAGCCCCCTCGCTGGTGGGGTGGGGTGAGGAGCAGAAAAGGCCTCGGCTCTGTGTTCAGTGCTGTTCAGCAATAACTGAGATGTTGGTGGGCTACCAACACCTCTCCTACCAACACAAATCCAAAACATAACCCATATGAGCTCGTATGAAGAAAATTGTCTCCATCCAAATAAAATCAGTACAGATTCACTGTGTTCATGTATGGTACTTGGAAGAAGTGGATAAGTCTCACCTTCTGCCATGGGGCAGTGGCTGGGACAGGAATCAGCTCTAGAGTTTGACCTACCCACCTATTTCAAGTCCTGACCAGTGTGAGAATCAACATCCTTGGATATGTCTAATGAATCTTATCTCTTGGAAGTACTTGGAAGCTTTGAAAAAATCTTTATTAAAAAAGAGCTACTATTTATGACAAAACTAATTCAGTTTGAAGAACTCAAATATATCAAATATATCAAAGTGATAAGGAGAACATTCAACTTATCATCTGGGTAACTAGTTATTCTTCACTCAAAACCATAAATTCATCAAATCACCAGCTGTGTTTTTCTTCTTACCATAAATTTTACCTGTACTGGATGTATCTATATATATCTCCTCATACATATATATATGTATGCTATTCCATCCCGACCTTAACGGCCCTGCTGGATTTAGCATGCTCAGGATTTTGCCCCAGGATGTGTTTCTACATCTGTGTATGTGGCAGAAGGCATAGGGAAGCGAATATTTTCCAGTCTTTGACAGCATGAGGGATTTCAGCACCGATGTTAGGCACACTGAATGTCCTCACCAAAGTGAAATTAAAACTGCTCTCGAGAAGTAGTGGCACGGCAGAGGCTGCCTCAAATGCATGCTTTGAGATATCATTAAAGTCAAGCAATAAAATGTGCTAAAGAAAAAGGAAATCTTTCTGATTAGTCTAACTAGAGATCAGGGAAACTTGGTTACATTCAACCTGAGATTTTAATCACTACCCTTTTAGTCACTCCTTGTTTTCACGTATAAAAAATAAACAACATTAAAGCACAGCTTATTTGTGGTCCTTGTTGTTATGATCCTTAAACAGGCAATGGGCTTACGGGAGAATGAGACATGAGAAAGGCGAAATGGGATCTGAACATGCAAGAATGTTTTCTGCCTGCAGCCAGGCTAATCCAGATCTCCAGCAAGTCCCTAATTCACAGACCACTGGGACAACAGAAGGACTGCACTGACTTCACAGGCTTTGCAGTTCACAATATAAATGCCCAAATTACATTCAGAGTTTTCTTAAATCTGAATCAGTTCAATCTAGAAAATGCTACACCACAGTAAGCACTATCAATTCTTTTCTACCCACACTTACTCTTTGCTCCAATATGCTTAATTTAATTTTAAATTTATGCTATTTCTCCTATGGGAAATTGCTGAGATTGCAACCCTCTTGGGATTTTACAGTGCCAAACATTCCTGGGTTATGCCACTCCTGCTCTACTTTGTTATTTATTACCTTAGTAGATGTGCAAAAGGAAATTAAAAGGAGAAGGTTTTCCTTGTTCAATCTGGACAAAACATGAGTAAATATACTTCAGAAAAAGAAAAGGTAACAGGAGTTATGCATAATTTTTATATTTTTCCTGGAAAACAAGTAATCATAGCTTTTTAAATAAGGTTTTGATCTGGAACTGATATAATCTATTTGCAGGCATAAACAAATTAAAGACACACACAAAACCTGATCAGACAATATGGTTAATCCACCCTATGCTAACTGAAGACATTCCCAGATATGCCTGCATAGTTTTCCAGGGGGAGCTCACAGTGTAAATGGTAACTGGGCCAGGAAACTGTCTTGGCAACCCTAATCCTGTCTCTGAAGAAAATCAATTGCTAGTTGAACTGTAGCAATCCGAAGGTATCCATTCTGCCCAGATTGTTATCCACCAGGCAAGCAGCCCACCCAAAAATTTCACTCCCTGGTAGCCAGAACGCATTCCAAGGATCTTTCCAAAGGATGGAGCATGAAAGCTGTGTGAGAAATCTCAATAGCATCTACTGCTGGGGAAGCCATTGGTCCAGAATAATACACAGCAAGCCTTGGCACACGGACTGGTGCCAACCTCCATGGCAGTTCTCCTTCACAGCACTACTCCAAATGGGTGCTTGCAAATTTTGAGGGACATGCTGTTTCTTTCCTCCATAACTCTGCATGCTTCCAGCCAATTTGTAAGCTTTTGTAGGTCGTATTGTATTCTGAAGGCTGTGATTATTAAATGCTGGTGTGTTTGCTGCTCATTTTCCATTGAGAAAAATGCGTGAGAAACAGAAATTATATTGCTACATTTACACAGAATCAGGAGAAGGAAGTTACAATGAGTTCCCCAAAAGACAGATGATTCATACATTTAATAAAAATTGTACCATATGCATTAGCTATCATTGTCAGATAACATTATTGTTGCAAGCACTGTTGCACACAAGTACTTCATTTATCTAAATCGAGACTTCACACTTCTGCACTCTGCAGGCCCCAGCCCTGCCATGATGGAGTTACTAGCACGATGTAGCAATGTATTATAGTGTCACATCGACTCACATTTCATATTTTTAACTAAAGAAGATCAAAATAATGAAATGCAGCCATAGGAGGAACAACTGCTCCCATCTGCAGCTATTTCTACTAAAGAGTTATGAAATAATAGCAATAAAAATGAGATAATATGTTGTTATTGACATCCTGTATAGACTGGAATAAAAGATTTATCTTTTATTGATGCAATTCTTTCTTTCTATGAGATGAAACGTCACTATTTTTTTCCCCTCTACTACTTTTTGGCTCTCAATATTAAATATCTTCCTAAGAATACATTTCCACTTGGTCTTCAGGGGTTGGGGGTCTGTCTTACCCTCTCATTTTGGTGACTCCATCCTGCCACTTAGCCACCTTCCTCATTAATAGGGATGGTTTGTCTCCCATTCCAACAGATTCCTGCCTACATTAAGAGCGGTGGGAATGCTGTCAGCATTAGTGGGAACTTCACTTTCCCAAACCTCTTGTCCCCTCAGTCTGCCCAAATAAGATGAAGATGGAACTTACCATGTGATAGATGGAAGCTGTAATGTCAACCTGCTTCAGCTGTATCATCCTCAAACACAAAACAAGGAGTAGGAATGTGGGGTAACTCACCTCGCAGTTTTGATGCCAGGCAGGCAAACTAAAACTAGATCCAAGAATATGGAAATAAGCATAATTTTAGTACACAACACTGCTCCAAGCTACCTGGCAACTGTAAGAAGTCATTTACTCACTATTCACTTATTCTGTGAGCAGGAGGGAATCTACTGGGAGACTGACATGATGCAAGTCATAAAATCATCATTGTCACAAACCTGAGCTGACTCTGCTGGCAGCCTTTCACATTTCATATTTTCAGCTGTAATTAATGAGCCATTTTCTAGAATGCAAATAGAAGATTTTTAAAGCTTTTGTTTAAAGCTTTTTAGCTTCATTTTCCATTTGTGTGTTCTCTGAGACACAGGAAACATAGAAATATAAGGTGGAATGACAACAAGATGTAAAAGGAATAGAAAATTATGTAAATATGTCTAAAACACTTTCACTTGCCTTGAGACATGTCAGAGTGCATATATTAACTTAATTTCAATTACAAATAAAACTGCCTTTCTTGCAGCTAAGTTAAATTTGAGCCAATGCTTCACTTCACTTTGCATAAAGGCAAGAATGCCAAGACAATATTCCAGACATGCAAATGTATAAGCCGAGATATCTCAAGTCAGGAGCATTGCTTAGGCATCTCCATGCAGTACGTTACCAAAAAAAACCCACCAGAAAAAAACCCTCCACCAAACCCAAAACAAAACCCCAAATCCCCAAAAATATAGTATTTGTATAGCACCAAGCACTATTGTGGTGGGAAGAAGGGTGCCCCAAACACTTTGTTAGGAAAAGGCACAGAGGGCACTGAATAGCTGCTCTCTCTCTCTACAAGCTGAAGTTTCCATGTTTTCAAAGACTTTTTACTGAACAGGTAAATCAATTCCCATTTTTCTAATCAATATTTTCTTTTCTTAAACGCCTTGTGCTAATGCAGACCTTTCAAGTATGACTTGAGTTTCTCTCTGTGTTCTGCATTTAATATTATTATTAAAAACTAGAACTCTTTAATTGTCATATTAGCAAAATTTTTGCCACAGCATCCTCTGGAATAAAACAGAAATTTATTGTAAAGATGATAATTCAGCAGCAATGACCATTTCTGATGGTCCCCTAGATTCAGCAGTACTTTGAAAAGCAAGAATTTAAAGATCAAGCCTACCAGTGCCAGTCTTCTGTTTTTTCTGGCCAGTTTTTCACAACTGACTCCAAGAAGCTATTTGATATTTGCTTGCAGCTGCAGTGTCCCTCTGGAGTGTCACTGTGGAAGCATGGCAGAGATTTGTGTTACATTTAAATTCCTGCTGAAGCTTGACCACTTATTCTTTGTAATCTTTGAACTTGTCTTATGTCAAACAAACCAAACAACCCCCTCAAAATATCCAGCTCATGAAATTGTTTTTATGTCATTATTTTAGGACATTCTGAGGTGGCTCTACCTTGCTCCGCTGAGTTGCTCAATATGTTTATGTCACTGAGCAAGCATTAGAAGTCACAAATCACAGAAGCAGTCAGGTTAGAAAGGACCATCGTGGGTCATCAGGTCCAATCTCCCTGCTCAAGCAGGATCATCCCAGAGCATGGAATGCATCCAGACAGTTTTGGAATATCTCTAGTGAGGGAGATTCTTCTCTGGGAAACCTGTTCCAGTGCTTGGTCACATGCACAGTAAAGAAGTGTGATAGATATAGAGATATATAAAATACAGCACTTGATACTCCAAGCTTGAACTTTGAAAGAAACCCAAAAAACCTCTTCATTTTCAAGGATGAAATTACTTCTCTTTCCTTATCTGATACTTCTTGGAGACCTCACCTTTAGAGTTCAGAACCAGAAATATCTTACTACCTTAAGTTCAGGATGTTTCTGCAGGGCTGGAGATCATCTAGCAGATAAAACAAAGAGATTTTCTGAGATTTCTAGACCAATGAGGAATGCTTTTGTGAACCTGAACTTTCAGACACTAACATAGCATGAAACCTGAAAATCTTCTCTCGCTCCCAAACACATCACTCATTGAGACAGCAAAGACATCATCATTTGATGGAGTTTCTGCTGTTCATGTTCACTCTTTGCAAGAGGTTCTGGCAAAATATTCAGCGAAGGAGATAATTTTTCTCAAACAAGTGGAGTATACGCTTTTATGTCAGGGTGCTTATGGCTTACTCTAAAAACATGGACAGCTTTTATATGGTGATCAATTAAAAGAGTGATGCACTTAGAGTAAGAGGCAGTGACTTCATAAAACACAGAAAGCCCTAGAACAACAGTAGTGCTGGTGAGATTATAGTTTTGACATGAATGCATAACTTAAAAATAATGCTGTACCTCTCTGAAGAATATAGTTCAACTCAGATTTAATATGGGTTCACTGCTCTCTACTCCCAGCTGCTATTTTAGAAGAAGCCAATATATTGAGAAAACATTTTAGAAAGCATGAAATACATTTCAAGTTCCAGTAAAATAATTTGAACCTTCTAGGATTTGCTTAATTATGCAATATAGTTAGCCCTTAGATAGTGATTTAAAACTTAGGTTAAATATATGAGAAAAGCCTGTCATTTCACTTGAAATAATTTGAAAACTCCTGTATCTCATGATTGTGTTGCCCTGCCAAGTTAAGATACTTTAATTAAATTGAAACCAGTTAGATTTGCTATTATCACCAGAGAAAAACAAAATATGAAAAATGAATCTGCAATTAAAAAAAACCTTCCTTTTATCAAAGGTGATTTATCAAATTTATCCAAATGGTGATTTTGAAATTTATTAACAGCTGTAGGCCAAAAAAACACATGAAATCACTCAGGCTGGCAGTTCCAGAGGTCCTTTATCACTAAAAGTGAAAGTATAATTTCAACAACAGTTCAGCCATTAAAGCTGTACTTCAAACAGCTACCTAGTGGTCAAACTCCTCCTATAACATATTCTGGAATAAAGCTATAGAATTACAGTTATTACAAAATTAAGTACATTTCAAAATGTACAACCAAATGTTTATAAGGTTTGCAGAAATGAGGTTCATCGTGCAGGAGCTCATGCTGTGCAGAAGCAAGAGTGCACCGAGTCTGTGCTTGTGACCTGCTAACGCCGTGAGAGTGGGAGTCTCCCAGCAGCCATGTCCAGGAAACACACAGGAGCCCAGCATTGATAACCTCTGCTTCAAAAATGCAGAGTGCTGACTGAGAACAAGGCTTGTTGGGCCACATCCATCCTACCAGCCCTGCTCTCTGTGGCTCCTCTGCAGCCTACCTTCCTTCCCTGCCAGCAGGAGGGAGCTGAGCAAGTACATCCCGCAGCAAACCTGCATGGTCCACAGAGCTCCCAGAAGACATGGAACAGGAGAATGGTTTCAAGGAGGAAAACAACCAAAATTTGCATTGGAAAAAGTGGCATCCTGGACATGGAGAAAATCTCTGTCCCGCTGTACAGATGTCCCATTGTTGTGAAGCATTAAAAGCAAGCAAAATGCAATTGTAGAGAAGTCTGCTATCCACACCTTCCTTCTGCTACTGCATTGCCTAAGTGATTTGCTGGTTTTTAGCATCCCTTCTAAACTATTATCTGCACTGTAAGTCAGAGACCAGTGGGTTAGATATGTTGAGGGATTCAGGTTTTACAGCAGCAGCCATTGCAGTGTTTGCCTTCCTGGTGCCTGGCTGCTGAGTGCCACTTGCACTGCATCTGTAACAGGCAGAGCTGGGAGCAGGGATGCTCCAGGGCTTGCTGACAGACACCTCAGAGAGGCACCTGCCTGACAGCCCACCACCCCTGTGGCCACACCTGAGTCATTTCAATTATCTCCAAGTCACGCCACAGGATGTTTGGGTTGGATATTAGGAAAAATTTCTTCACTAAAAGGTTTGTCAAGCCCTGGAACAGTCTGCTCAGGGAAGTGGTTGAGCCACCAGCCCCGAAGATATTGAAAAAAATGTGTAGATGTGCACTTCAGGACAGAGTTTATGGTGGACTTGGCAGTGTTAGGCTTACGGCTTGCCTTGATCTTAAATGTTTTATTCAACCTCGGGGATTTTGTGATTAGCATCATGTTGGAGCTTCTAGCCTGGAGTCCTCTCCTGCACTGCAGCTGTGCATTGTACTCAGGCCTGTGTAACAGAGAAAAGTCATTGCCTGTTGACAGAAGCAGGAGGCTTCCATTTTAGCCAAATTACTAAATTGTGTACAGGTCTCATTCGCTGTCCCAACCATCCTACTGCAGGTTTTATGGTCAGGATGTTCCTCTCCCTTCCTGTTGCAGTGATATTCCTGGGGAAAAAGTAATTAAAAAATCAGTGGACTAGAGAGAATCTGCCTAATCTTTTCATCAGTGACTGGGAAACTTAATCAGAAGTGTAGAGGCTTGGTTTCTAACCACTGCTCTAACAGCTGTTTGTGCGCACAAAACCAAAATATTTAATACTTGGTGAACAGAAATATGAAAATCTGTATGTCTAAAGAGCTAGCTTAAGCAATGGCTAGTAAGGATCAAAATTTTGGGTTTAACATGTGAAATTACTCAGTCCCATTTAGAGATCAAACTTTTATGAATTTGGACTAACAGTGGCAGACTGGAACCACAGGCCCTTCATGCTGTTACCAGACTTGCCTTCCCCACCACTAGCCCTGCAGATAACCATGTTAAATGCAAAGGTGTATTCATTCCTGAAGGAACAGTGCTTTGACTATTTGCCAAACTATAAAAAACTGTAATAAAAACGAATATTTATAGTAATACTACTAATAATAATACTATCAGTACAACTAATAATAATAACCCTATTTGTTTATTTCCTAAATAACTACCCAACTTCCCATTGCAGTGGCTGCCCACAGCCTTAGACATTATCATGTAGTAACATGCACACCCTTACCTGGGAGGATAACAATCATCTTAGACCTTGAGAAGCTTCATTTCACAGCCTGATTTTCTCCATATTCCCACTAAATACTTCCCAAGTTTCTGATACATGCAGCTACCTTTACAGATGTACTGGTTTATTGTTTAATTTTTCAGGGATCGACAGAAATAGAAGCACATAAAGTGTTGCCAACATTTTTCTAAAAAGGTTAATCATGTTATTCAATCAGTGCATGAAATAAAGTTATGCATAAAATCCAAATAAAAAAATAGCAACCTCTGAATCACTGCCTCAGTTTTTCCATCACTTTCTTGGATATGTTTTTTGGTCACAGGGACTATAAGGCTTTGCTGAAGCCCCATCTTTTCTGGTCCCTGCAGCCAAGTTACATCTCTCTCTCTCTCATAATCAAAGAAAGGTTGCTTGTAAAAAAATATTCTTCCTTTTACAAGGACTAGTGCCCTTTTTCAGGAAATGTCCTTTTCTACCCACTAATCTGTTTGGTCATCTGTTTCTTGGCTACCTGCACATCTGGCAGAACAGTATTTGCTTGTCCTTTATCCAAGGATAACAAACTCCTGCAGTTTTACATCCCTGTGCTAAATACAACAGCTTTTCCAATCAGCCCTATGTGTGCAAAATCAAAACAAGGAGGTTATGTTGCTGATATAGAAGCAAACATCAGACACAGGTGGATAAAGATACACTCAGCCCCACACAGACCCACCATCAAACATGGATGCAAAGTCAACAAGTTTCACTGTCAAATTGATTATGTTTAAGCTCTTGGTAAAGGGCAAGTCTCCCTCCAGTGTCAAAACATAACATCAGCTGAACCCCATTCTTTTAAAATACAAGTGCTGACAAAACTGGAAACAACAGATGCAAAAAGTTTTGTTCTCTTAATACAGCAGCATCTGAAAACAAAATCCTGCAGCTTCTCTGCAGACCTCAAGCACAGAACATGTAAGACCAAAAACTACTGTTAAATAGAACTTAAACTAATTGTCCCTGGTGACAGGATGTGAGGTGCAGTTACATAAAACTGTCACTATCTCCTGATGAAATCAGTGTCCACGTTCTTCTGTGAACACATTTGCATTTTTAGCATTCTCTTAATCCACAAAAGAACCTTACATGTATCAAAGTTGCATCTTGTCCTTGAATGCTCTTTTTTTTCTCTAAACTCTCTAGTTTATTTGGTGGTTTATCTGTTGTCTCTGCTTTCTTTGAAGCCTCTGGATACCATCTGTGAATTTGACTGATGTGTAAGTTTTCTTCTCTTATTATTTTAGGTCATTTATACAGAAGTGAGTATTAGACTCAACACCAACCCCCAGTGAGTTCCACTTTACTATTTTACCCCTCATTTTACCCCTGCTTAGGTTTTTGATTTTTCAGTCACTTTTTAATTAAAACTGCAATTATTACTGTGGGGTTTTTTTAAGAAATTGTTTATATTGGATTTCCTTTGTTGAAAGTCTCAGATTTTTGCAGAGAGTTGTTTCCTTTACCTAGTTAAAATACAAAAGAATCAAATAAAGTAGCGAAGGTTGTTGTGCTTCTCTTCAGCCCCTGTGGTATATCTGGCTATATATGACTGCTTACATAACAAAGAGTTCTGTATTTGCTGTAAAGGCAGTATATACACTTCTATATACAGCATACTTCTACATATATTGCATGGAAATTTAGATTTATAGGACTTATCCACAGCATAATAAATGTTTACTTTTCAGTCATTATAATGACAACTGCTTACTCTTGCTTATTTGAAGATATGGAATTTTTCTATCAGAAGAGGACATGGAATTCCTATTCCTTATCTCTTCTTCCTCCAGGTGAGATGGAAAGAGAATTAGCTCAATATTTATATGTTTCCTTATAAATGCTTTCTGTGTATAAAATTTCAAAAGTAAGGGGCAACTTCCTGTTCTTCTAGAAAAAAAATGCTAACTATTTTTAATATTTTCAGCCAAACATTGTGTTAATTAAAAATCATAAAAAGGAGTTTAATGCTTGTCACATATATCTCTCTTCTAGAGTAACACTCTCTTAAAATGACAGTTTCCACCATGAATCAGAGAGCACAGAAAATGTTTGATAACCAAGTCAACCAGACCCTTCCTTGCTGTTCACATTACTTTGTGCCTTGTTCAGTGTCACCATGAGATGACAGTACAGAAAATATTCCACTCTGGCAAATGGATGACCACTGCTAATCCCAGTATTCAGGGATGGAAACTGTGTGCATCTCCTTATCCTTACAGCCACTTGTACTTATAATTTTCAAGTTATTTATCAGAGGCAAGGGTGTTGACTTCACTTTGCTCTGTATCATTTCAGCTGAAGCACAATAAATGTTATAAGATGACTGGAAAAATACCTAACACAACCCTGCATTCAAGGAAACGGTGTCATCAAAACTAAGAGGGAGAGTTTTTTCAAAAAATATTTTGACTGATTTACCTCTTGTGCTTTCAGGTCTGCCACTCATAACTCCACAAGGCTTGTCAAACTCACTTTTCCAAGAAGATGTGAATTTTCTTCTCTTTCTGCTCTGAGACGAAATCAAAGAAAATGGAGGTGACTTCTGTAATTTTTCAATACACTGAATGTTTCTCCCTCTGCAGTTGAACAGGATAATTAAGAAGTCCTCATTTATAGTTTGAAACTTTAATCATGGCTGTCCTAATAAAATCCTCTCTGGTTTGATGGACTTTATATTACTTCTCCTTGAGTGAACCCCAAACTGATTACTTGACAGGGAGCATTATCTAATTAATTATTTAGAGGAACAACTACCAAATTACACACAGAGATTGAGCAGCATATGGTGATCCAGTTTTAATCTTCTAATCCAGAGTTCAAATCCCAGGTGGGGACTACAATCTTCTGAATATTAATCTAATTGCACCTCTACTGTTCCAGAAAATGAGTTTCTTGTCCTTATGAATTTTTCATTATTTCATCTGCAGTGAGAGGGAAGCCTACATGCATCACAGTTTGGAAAGCATGTACTAAATGTCCACAAACTCCACTTGTTCACCCTATTTCTGAGCAGTTCCTCTGCATTTCTTTACCTTCTTGGCCTATAACACTGACTTCCATCATCACCTTTACAACGAAACCCTCACCACTTGCTTGCCAAGGCACTGAGTGCTCTACTCTGGACAAGCAAATCTCCATCAAACCTCTTCAGTGGAGGAAGCCAAATTTCTTACCGTTTTCTCTCATCTATGCTCATTACACAGGTGACCCATATGCACTTAAGGGAGCATACTTGAGGGTTTGAGATTTGTTATCTCTGATGACTGCTCACAAGTCTATTTCTTAAAGTAACCGAAACCTTGAACAGTTAAATTAGGGTTTAACTGATTCCAAATATAAGTGTTGCTGCATCTTTTTTTTTTTTTTTTTTTTGACATAGCCTAAGGATAAATTTATTTCAAAATTGTTTACATATTTTAAAAAAGCGCGTAACAGGGAGAATCAAAACACTACATTCAAAATGTAGTGTTGCATTTTTCACCCAAATGTCTGTGCATATGACAAACACAGTGTTAAACAGGCTAGAATTTGTGTGGCCTTAAGCATAAGGACAGAAATAAAGTATTTAGAAAAATGAATATTCAGAAAGAACTCCTTTCAATGCCTGGCAGTCTCTTCACCAGAGCTTCATAAATGGCTCAGAAAACAACCTACTGCTAACCCTAAGGAAAGCCACATAAAACCCTGTGCTGCATCTAGTCCTTAACTCCACATGATGACCTAAAGCTTGCACTCCCTTTCACAGCACCGTACGGACCACACACCCACCTCATTCACCAGCTACTCTCCCAAATCTAAACACTGCCTCACAGTAAGTCTCTTCTAGCCACCAAGCCAGAGGCAATTTCCCTCCAAGCCAGGTGGAGGTAGGCAAGGACAGTCTGTGTGTTGTGTCATTGACTACTTAAATCCCCACGTGGCTTCAATCCACGAAGTACAAAAAGCACAGCTGCTCTCACACTGATGCAACAGCGTAGGTGAGAAAAGTGGCAAAACTGAACCCAGGTTGCACCCTCTACTGGTTTTGTATCACAGGCTCCTGAGCAGTAAAGCAAGGATTGATGTGAGCAATTAAAAATTTGATTGGTATGGGACTGAAGAATGCAGTCCTACCACAAGAAGGATGTTTGATCTGGGGTTTATTTGCCCCTCAGCAGCACTTTCACAGTGCTTTAGCAAGAACTGCTATGGGGTGTTCTGCATAGGGTCTCTGCTGCAGGATCTGAGAAAGCACAGGTTTCACTGACTGCCTGCACTTGCCAGCATGACACCAGCAACCATGGGCTAAATGTGGCAGCAGAGACAGGTAAAACCACAGTGTTGATCCTACCTACTCTGTGCTTGTTTGCCTGCTTTCAACTGCACATTGTGTGTATGTTAGCCAGTTATTTGCCAGCATTCTGCCTCCACAACTAACATTATTCTTCATGTGTTCTGTGATCTATTTTTTCCTAGTTTCTGTTTCCTTTCATGCCACAAGTCACTCTTTACCAGAACCCAAATTTCAGATTCGTAGTAGGACTTTGGGCCACTCCAAATGCTCACAACTTGGGCCTGGTATTTCTCAGACAAATTACTTCCATATCACCTAGCAGGCTGGTGGCAAAGCCATCCTCAAGGTGTGCAAAAAAATAAAAAGGAAACCAAGTGCTGTATGGGGAAATCAGGGCATGAAAGTGGAAATATCACTCTCTAGCTCAATGAGAAAGAAAATCCTTCCTTCCTGTGGCTCTCGCAGCCCTTTCTGTGCAGTGAGACATTGCCACGAGCAGTCTAAAAGGAGGCCTCATGCAGCAGGGTCTGTAGAGTGCGTAGCTAAAGTTCTGAGGTGGAGTAAGCACCAAACCCAGATCTCCCATTGTCTAATCCACCTTTAAACCACTGTATCTAAAGGACTTGCCACAGCATTTCCAGCCTGCTCCTCCTGCCACAGCAGTTACTCTTGTTGTAACACAGGTTGCACTGCCATTAGCAAGAGGCACGTGTCCTAGGAGATGCAAGTGCAAAACTGGTGCTCAATCTGTATATCCCACATGGCCTTGCAAGCTTGCCAGGGGTGCTAAGAGTTCCGTTTGTCTTTTTAATATCTAAATAACTTTACTGGAGAAAACTTAGGCAACTACAGCCATACAGATTGCTGTGCTAGATTTGGAAAAAGAAAGGATTTGTGGATTGCTCTCTTTAGCTTACCTGATCTCAGCCCATATTTTTCCTTAGATACCTACTACCCTTGACAGAGCTGGGCCTAAGGTAACAGAAACATCTTGTTATCTTGTCACAAGAGAGAGACAAATAATTCAATGAGTGGTTCTAACAACATAAACAACATATGAAGTTTGCACAAACCATATAGAAACAGTGGAGGTCTCATTTAACTTCTTATTTTCTTCTGATGCATGATTTTATCAACTTCATCATCATGCACAGAACAATTCTGTCACTATGGTAAACAATTTATCTCACTCATTTTATTAATAATCATTCCAAACAATTAAAAAATTGAATCTTCAAGTTTGGTTTATGCCTTTGGCAAAGGCAGCCTGTTTTGTAGATCAGCAGATATAACTGTCCTACCCAGAAAACCTCACTACCCAAGGCTTGTGTTATGCTCGCACAGATGTTCACAAACAAATTCAGTCTATGATTATTTTCAGATTAATGACATCCTGCTCTATTAGAGCATTGCCAAATCATCCTTTTATTTCCAGTCTTGCAAGGTTTTGTGTTTGTTTTTTTTTCTAAAGCTCCAACTCTAAAAGACACATGATTATTCAAAACCCTCAGTTTTCCTTCCTAATGTCTCAAGTGAGCCCTGTCGCAAGCTTGACTCATGTTACCCTAGAGGCCTAAAGAACAGAATTGTCACATTTTCTTAACCGCTTTCAAGAGTTTTAAGGGTCTGACTCATGATTTCTAATGCCTACAGTTGGCAATACTGCATATATAGTACATGTGTCATATCATCCATATGCCAGTAAACAAAATCTTCATGAAATGTTCAATTAGTTACTCCTCATCCTGTTTATAATAAATGATTTTTTAAAACAATGTTTAAATCTCTTGCGCCAAAGAAGTTATATCACTGCAGTAGTCACTCACAGCAACAGAAAATAAATTCCTCATTAATCTGATTAAAAACAATTGGTAAAAGCTACCTCCTACTCAAACATGCATATGAAACCTAAACAGAACTACTTTCAACTTCTTAACTCAGCAGCCTACAAAACAGAAGGTAAGCCATGAAAATCTTACTAAATATCAACTATACACGCATTTGCTGTACTGCTGTCATTGAAGTATAAACATAAGAGACAGCTTGTGAAGGTTTGTTCCATCTAAGGACTCTGTGCGCTTACCAGTGCCCCAGCCCACCAGTGGAAGAGCCCTGCGTGGGCTGGAGGCATTTTGGGGACAGCTGCAGGTTACCTTGGTCCTGCTGCTGAGAACAACACCTTCACCAGGCCAGCTACCTGGCAGCAGATTTGTCATATTTCTAAGAAGCTTCTGCAAAAAGAAGGACAGAATGTTTATAACACAGGATGGTAGCATTTCTATTCTTGAATACAAATTTATGGCAAAATTTAATGTTTTGATTATTCATGTTAACATTTAATCAGTTTTACACTTTAGAGAAAGGCCCTCATTTATAATGCTTGCCATCAAGTAACCAAAACCAGAAAGCCACACATAAAACAAAAATACCCCCACCATATAAATACAAACAAATTAGTGGAACTAATTTCAGGCATATTTAAAGTAGCCATTTACTCAATTAGATATTTACACCATTCAGTTCGCCTCTTTCATTTTGGCTCTACTTTTGAGTCTACAAAAAAAACAAACCCTAGTATATGTGGTACAGATGTGATGATTGTACCTCAGAATGAATCAGAAACATATAAATGGTTAAGCAATCTATGTGCTCAGACTTGCTTAGTCTGAGCCAGAACCATTCTTCCCACCATGAACCTCGTAAGCATGCTTTTCACAACTTTCTAGACTAGTAGAAAAAATATAAGCAAAGAAAGAAGGGAGTAAAGAAAGAAAATACTCGGAAGATATTTTTGTTTCAAGGACTTTCAAGATTATTAACTTAATTATCAGATTGGCAATTATTAATAGCTTATAATTAAAAACTAAAAAATGTTTAATAAGTTGAACATCTACTTGACATTATATATTAAAAGCCCAACCTGCACACTACTGCTGTAATGGAAATGTTGTTGCTCATTTTGCCAGGAACTAAACACGTTTATCTGTACATTTCTTGCTACATAAACACACTTTGTTTTCTGGCATCACACTGAAATATCCCCAAGAACATATTTGTATTATTCAATGCTTTAATACTTGGGTTGCTTTCCCCAGAATTAGATCCAATACCTTGTACTGGTTAAGAAAGAAATTTTTTAACCAAAACTTCCTACAATTTCTAGAAACAAAATGGCAGAGAAATGACTCCATTCCATGGAATGCATTTTTAAAGGTCTGTATTAGTGGTAGGATTTATCAATTTGCATCTGAACATTGTTCATTCTCTTCACGCTGTTGCCCAGCTCACATGATCTAAGCAACCCCTCCCAAATAACAGCAGGAACAATGTGCACTTCATTTCTCAACTCTTTTTTTTTAAGACAGACTTTTTCATCTTTGAGCACAAATTTAGACTTCACTGATTTTATTCAGCTTGCTATAATCTTTACCCTTAATGCAAAAAAGTAATCTGCTCTGTGAGTTAGATGGGGAAAATACATAATGCATGCAATAGGGAGAATGCATTGAGTTAGATCTTAGTAAGCATCTACATCTGCCACTCAGTCATTGCTGATAATAACATTTTCCTGAAGCCATATAAATTCCAAACTTTAGTTTAGGAGTTGGGGGGAAGGGGGTGTTGTCATTGAAGTAAAAACCACCACCAACAATTGAGACAGAAATACTGTAGTGTTTCTACCTCTGACTCTAGCAGTGTAGTACCGGTATTCATATTCACTCTAATTTCATGCAGAAAAAGCACACAGATATACAAAAAGCAGAAAATCCCTCCAAATGCATTGTTTCATAAGCAAGTGAAAAAGTCAACTATGTAAACACATCAAGGTTGTACTCTGTATGGTCAAGTGCACAACAAAACTAACACACCACCTAGAACTGTTGCTCCTGGGAACCTCGAGACACTGAGACGTATTAACGTATAAAATGAAACAGGTATCTTGACTTGTTAATATGATTAAGTGCCATCACAAAGAGTCCACAGTATACAGGATGAAAACATAACACATTTAGCCAAAGCATGCTTGTGCTGTGACTATTTGGCATTTTGCCCTTGAATTTAGACTAGCCTTTGTGTGCTCTAAGTGTGATCTTGCTTTCTGCCCGTTACTGGTCGGAAGTTAAATGTGCACCAGCCCAAAGTTAAGACAAGGCTCTCTGGCCAAGATCTGTCAGCACTGTGCTTTCCCTACAGCCAACTACCACAATGAAGGCTTCACTTGAAACTTGGTGAAGGATAATGAATGTTCCTTCCTTCCCCCTGCCTTGAGCAGCTTATTTCCACCCCAGCACACACATATTTGGAAGACTCACTTAAGATGCCAGCAGAGAAAATGTATAATTTTCACAAAATGAAGGATTTAATATACCCATATACATTTTAATTTCAACAACAATTTCCCCAGCATTCTTCCCAAATGCATAGATAACACTTCTGATGATATAAATATGCAAAGCAGTAACAGCTTTTTATTTCCAATCAGCTTTTTATTTCCTCCTTGACTGCAGACACTTCTCTTGGCATAATCCAGAGGAAGGTTATTCTACACTAGTGTTTGACAGGTTCCCATCAAACATCCTGACATAAGGGGTGACGACACATTTGTTGTTAGCCCACACCAAGTGCCAAGGGAAACCCAAACACATGCGCAGGCTTTCAGAATGGGACATGGAACATTTTCTTAATTAGCACTTGGTCATGTTTGTATTTGTCATCTCAGTGGAATGGGACCCTCCATGAAAGCCGGAGCTTTGAAACAGGAGCTTGAAAAACACAACAGCAAAATGAAAGGCAACGTGGCAATTCTAGACAGGGCACTTGAAAGAACAGTATTTTTTTTTTTTAAAGGATTATAGGTACAGAATCAAGCTTAAAATCAGGAATAAAACAGAAGAATATTGAAGTTATATTTTGTTTATTCATCTTTGGTAAATTTTACTGTCCATGTAAAGCACTTCACCTAAGATCAGATTCATAGTCCTGTGGCACCATGTAAAGTTCCTCAGGCACCGTCCTGTGCCTAAGTCAGAGCAGATGCTGAAATGAGTCCTGTGAGTGCAGCCCAAGCACCTTGGGCACGCAGCTGGCACCTCTCTTCCCACCCATCAGCTGCATCACCTGCTTCTAAACCCAGGCTGCAACCGTTCTCCTCTGCCTTTTCCCAAGAACAGTCACATCCAAAACCCAACATCACACCCACTGTGGGAGCACCCCACTCTTGAAGGTAAGTGCAGGACTCACCTTCAGCACACAGACTCACCAGTGTGAGCATGCCCTGTAATTACACTGGGATAATTTCCTGAAATGCACAAACAAAACTGCCTTCCCTTGGAAACACAGCACATGTGACTTGCACAAACAGGGTTGTTGGTATAAACTACACTGCCCATTAACCTGCTTCCTCAGCTCAGAGCTCCTCTGCTGCATTGGACTCTGAAGTCTGCTGGCAGACCTGCTCCTCTGAAGGCTCCTGCAGCCTGCTTCTACCAGGGTTTCATATTCCTCCACCTAATCCACGTAATTTTGACTCAATCAGCTCAGAAAACATCGTATGAGTAACTCTACAAAGAGCAACTAAATAATGACAAACAGTTAAGTGCATCTTTCATCACCTTAGACAGATGTAGATCCCATCAAGTATCTGATCAGTCAAGGACATTCAAAGAGCTCTTTAGATTCACACTGGCTTTATGGCTACACTATTAAGCTTCCTGCACCACAAGAACCCTTGAACATTACATTCCAAGTCAGTTTTGGGGCCCACTCTGGTAAGTCTCTATATATTTGAAGACTAGTAAGAACTGCCCCTCTCGAGCAATCTGTTTGAAGTTTTTCCAAGTGTCTCCCGCTGCTGCAGCTTAAAAAAAATTTAAAAATCAGGTATAAAATTTGGATGTTTTAAAAGAAGAGTGGCAGTAAAGGGGGATGTCAAAGTTGTACATTACTGTAACTGAATCTATAAAACTAAACTTTGAAAATTCAAATACGTATTCAAATATTAAAGTTATATCAATTAGAAGTGTCAAGAAGGACAAAGAGGTGCAACTTTGGAGAAAAGTTTTTGGTTGTTATGAGAGTAAGATAGTTTGTAATATTATTTCCAACATCAGCCTCATGAGAATTTTATGAAAAATTCTATTCACATAAAGACTACACTATAACTGGACCACCAGAATGTTTCCCCCCCTCACATCTTTTGAGCATCCCCACAAGGCAATACCAATGGCAATCCTGATCCCTTGATGCAGAAATTTCCAAAAGTTAAACACAGTCACACAATAGTTTAAACTCCATTTGTAACTTGTCTCATACTCACAGGTGCAAAAAAAGGAACAACACCACATCTGCCCTATTATACATGAGCATTCTTACCGTAGAAAGGATTAATGTTGAAGTTTCAGGCAGCATTCCTAGACTAACTTCACATTAGACAGTTTGTATTTTGTTGAATTGTCTTCTAGAGAAACAGCATTTAAACCTAGAATGAAACATGCTGGCAAAATTTTGATGTACATGGATTCTGCTAGAGATTCAAAACTTCTGTCATTTGAGAATGATGAATGCTTACAAATGTGGGGTTTTCTTGGTACAAGAGAAACATGTTTAAAGAGTAGTGCTGCAAGATGGCAATTTTTAGAATTAACAATCACCAAATTTGCATGCATCCCACTGGTTTAACAAAAACTGAGTTCAACAGACTCTTCACAGAAGTTTTTCTAAAAAGGAAAACCTAAATTACTAAAACCTGGCTAATTCTTATGAGTTCAAAAGCTTGAGCACACCACAGAACTCTGAAAAGTGACAACGACTAACAACAGCAGATTTTACATTTCTGGCCTCCTAGCCTAAGCCTGCCATTTATGTTTGAAAGATGATGCCTCCAAATTACTAGTTTCTGCAAATCTGTGAGGAAACTTGAGTTCTGCATTAAAGGTGGAAGTTTTCTGAACCAGGAACAATTACAGAGTGATTAATGCAGTCTGGAAGCCAGTCCTGTTTTCTCTCAGTGCGTTTAAAATCTGTGTCTATCTTGATACAGCTGACGATTTTGAAAGCCAGTGTTCTAGTCCTGCATGCAGTTTCAATGACAAGAATTATGTTCCAATTAATTTCTACTGTATGTGTTGTCACATTAGTAGGAACTAACTCAGTTCTCACTAAATGGCTATTTCCAGAGCCAAAGTGTCTAAAACAGTCTAAAGAGACATCCTTCAAGTCTGCAGACGAACACCTAATGATACAGAAAGGGCTGCTCTCCATATGTCGTCAGTACTCTCACCTCTCATTATATGCACACTTAGCACCTCAAAAATACTAATTAAGCACAAACAAGATGTTTCAGACAGTCAAAATCACACATCCACACAGCAGTCACTGTGAACTTTATTAAGAAAAGAAGTGTTTGCCAATTAAACTGCAATGACTTCACTGACTTTCCCATTTACTTGTAGAAAATCAGTTCTTTCATAACAGCTCTGGAAATCATTTATTGCCAGGTAAATACCAAATCCCTGGCAGCGTATGGTCTGCTTGGAACCCTGTCAGCATTACCATGAAAGGTCTATATATACCTCTGCAAAATGCAAAGTCAGCAACACATCTTTCATTCAAGCAATAAAGTCATTTTTGAGGCAGATGTCACACTAGCCAAATAGCAAAGCCACCTTTACATTAAGCAATCCTTTCTATCATGACAGTTCCACAAATGAAATGTAATGTGTGAGGAAAACAATCCATAAGATACCAGTTAGAAATTCTCTCCATGTAACTGTTTAGTCAAGTCTTGTTTCTCAGGCAGGAGAGGCTGAGATAAAATGAAACACAGCATGGTGATTTATCTTCATGAAAATGTCTTGTTGCGAATGCATCTGCTTTTGCCTCCTTTGCTTTTTATTACTCCGTGTAGTCCTGTGCAGTAAAGTCAGAACAAGGCTTCTTCATTCATCTGGAGTCAGATTTATACGCAGTCCTCTAAGTGACTCACACCACTGTCTATTCACATCTCTGAAAAGTAGTTCTCCATTCCTAAGTAATCCAACCATCACAAAGATATTTTCCAATGTCTTCAACTCCAGAAGTTGTTTTAATTCCTTTTTCATCTTGTAGCCATGTAGCAGAATAGCATTGTCATGGGCTATGTAGAGTACATTTAATCCTTATTAATAGCTTCAGTAGATTGCCCGAGGATTTTTAGTACTGTAGTAGGCTTCACAGGCAGCTACATAAGCAGATTCTGGAAAGAAATCATCATGGTATTCTGCTAAAAACCTGAGAAGAAAGCACACCAAAAAAAGAACATAATATGAAACATCCAAGAGAAAAGCTATTTTCTATTGGCTATTTGGCATACAAAGGATTTGCCCTATTTTTTACAAGTTTCATACAGTGAGAAACAGACTTCTCCTATCACTCTGAAATCCAGCAAGCATTAAAAAAAATCCTCAAACACAATAACAAAATAAAATTTCCAAGTTAAAGCTACACTCAGGAAAAGAACTCAAAGAACTAGCACAGAAGGAAAAAAAGTTAAGAGATCTTTCTGCAACTTCTCTAAGTTACCTGCTCAGCACACTATTTTCATTGATGTCCAAACCAGTATTTTCAGTTATCACTGTGTCAGTATCTTACACAAATATCCAGGAGCCATTAAGTCAAACTGTATCATCTAAGGCAAGTAAAGCCATGATTTTTCATGTTTCATGTGCCTGTGCATTTAGGGTCTCCATCTTTCAGGAGTTCCTGATTTAAATATGGGTTGCAATGACAAAACACATCCTTCACAAATTCAGTTCCTTCATTTCGTATTTCTGCTATTCAAACTGCCAAGCACCCAATACTTTATGATTTTTTCCCTGCTCTGCTAATACACAACTGTTTCTTTGGTTTAGGACTGAAAATGAAAGTAAACATTGCTGCTATGAACACCAATAACAAACAGCTAAAATGACTACACGCGCTCTGCTCCTTCCTTTGATTTCAAAGACACTGGGTATATAAATGAGTGCAAAAGGACAAAATGGTTATTAAACTCAAGATGGAAATCAAGCTGTACTTCAGAAAAAAACAAAGACCTTAAAAAATACCTGGATATTAAAGATCAGCATCAATAACCATGGCAAAATGCTAGCTACATGTTTTAAGAGTAGGAAGCAAAAGAAACAACAGAAAATGTCATTTACTGAATCTGTGCTCTCTCAACAAACAGTGGCTGGGGTGACGACTTCACTATTGGAAGCTGAATATATCAGTTTTGCATAGGCAATACTTTGGACATAGAAAGTCCAAATTGAAAAAATTGTTCAGGTGAATGCCATAAAAACTACAGGCCTTCTCCAGCTTCACGCACGGCTGCACTGCCTGAACTGGGCATGTCCTCTGATCTAAAGAGAGCCAAAGCATCAAAGAATATTAGCAAGATCCCCTAAAGAAAGCACTTTAAATTTAATAAGAAATATATTAATTGCTCAGAACTCATAGAAAATGGTGACAATACAAAATTGCAGATCAATGAGAAAGGGTTGATGTTTCTCACATGCCCCCAATCCTTGCACTTGAATACAGGCATCAAACAAGTACTAAACTGGATGAATAACCAGTTCCGTCCTACTAATTCTAGAAAAAGCAGTGAGAAATACAAACATTTTTAGAAGAAATCAATCCCTCATTGTGTCACCATTTAGAAGGCACATTGTCAACTTCCATACTTCCTTATTTCACAGTAGCTTTGTAATTAACAGTATACAGAGGGACTCAAATGGTTTCTGATTTAAAATGTTTCAAACTACTAAAAAATAATGCTATAACTATAGCAATTTAGAAACTAATAAAATACCCAAGTCATCAACTGCTACAACCTCTGACTTTAGCTTAGTCATTTGTTAGCTACAAATCACTTTCTAGGATGAGAGGTTGGTAGGAAGCAAGCGTGGAAAAGCCTAAAACTTAACAGACTTGAACCTAACTTTGAATATATTAGGTTGTATACAGTTAAGATGAACCATAAGTGATATTTAATTAATAATTCTTCATTAACACACATTAATGACTCCAAGAAATTAAAAAAATTCAGGGGCTGATGAAAATCATAGTATCTTTGGATAACAGTAAAACACAGTACTAAGAGCTAGATAACACAAGGGAGCATGTTTTAAAAGAACCTTCAAAGGGCATTTGGGCAGCTGACAGATTTTAAAATCCAATATTTTAACGGCAAGTAACGGGAAACAGGCTCTCTTACAAATTTCCTGACTTTTGCTTAAATCATCAGTCATACATGCCAGTTTGGTGATGCTAAAAATGACAGCTGGAACAGATAAGAAATTTTAGCTGAGATGCTGTGCCACAGCTACAGCTCAAAAAAACGTCAGAATGCACACAATCAAATAGTCAAATATACATCTTCCTGTTCTTCATGTAACAGTTGTGAAAAGTAAAATACCCCAGAGCTAGCAAACACGAATTATTTTTCTGCAGAGAAGTAGGAGAAAAAACTGAAGAAATGCAGGTAGCTTCTGTCCCAGTCCCTTCTAAATCTGCATACAAAGAGCAGGGGCCCTTCTGAAGCCGCTTTCTATTCAGAAGACATCACAGTGCAGATTGCTGGCACAGAAATATTAGGAGTCTCCTAAGACTTTTGCCTACTGTATATTTCCCTATTGCTTTGCTCTTGGACAAGCTAAAACAGCACCAAGATCAATTACACTGTTACCTGCACGTCATGAGCCAAGATTTACAGACAGAGGGAGCTGTAATTAGCAGACACAGTCAACATTCAGCAATAGATCAGAAAGCACATCGCTATCGAGCTATTCAGAAATTGTTTCATTATTCTTAACTTACAAATCTGATCAATTCAATCACCTGTTGCATTATTTCCTTTTGCAGTTTTATACTTTTTATGGAGTTCATATGCATACATCTACACAGTGAGACCAGAACCAAGTTCTGTAATACAGAGTCCACACTGATTTGAGACTGAATGCATTTTTCATCAGGAACACCCTCAAAAACAAACTCATGCTTTACACTCATGCTTAGAGCACAGGTAACATGGTACAGTGCAGCTGTTTTCCTCCCTACCACAGGTTCCTAGAAAGGCAACACTTCAGAGAGGTCAAGAGGGGATGGAGACAAGGGAAAAAGATGTAGGCAACCTAGGAATTCTTCAAGCTATGTTCTGATCTTCAAGTGTGGGTATTTTTAAGCAAGCAACAGCCTCACAAATACACTACAATCTGACTGGCTTATACAGATAGATCTACCAAAAAGAAGAACTGAATTATCACTATCCACATTGGAAGGCCATTTGACACATGTCATGAACATATCTCAAGAAGAGTCATTGAATTAGTGTGAGTTTCAAGAGCATCCTTTGGTGGGTGTTGTCTTGACACCACCAACACAACATATTACCAGAAGTCTCTGAATGAAGAAAATAAATTCTTTTAAACATCAGCTACCAGCACATGAATAAACTCAGGGACAGCCCAGAAAGTGTGAAAATAACAAAGAAAAGAAAATCTTAGTTTTTAGAAAGATATCCTCAGCCATTATTGTATAAGACAGAGTCCAAAAGAAAAGTTTCCAGAAAGGTGACCTTATACATTTCTGCTACAGAGTTTTAAAAGGTAAGCAGACGCTTTGATGAGATCAGTGACCTGATCTAGATGCTGTTTAAAAGGCTATTGTAATGATCTATCTAAATTTGTTAAAGATCATTATGGGTCCTAACTCTATGAGTCACCTCATCGAAAGAAATGACATTTGCAGATTAAGAAGCTACCTCATCTTTGACACTACTACTCAAAGGCAGGATTTGAAATCTAAAACACTTTAGGTTCACAAAAAAAAAAAGCCACCATCTGACCCTTACCTCTCCCCAACTTAGGCCTGTCTCCATCTGGAAAGCTGTTCAGGGCAAAAGATGACAAAGTCCATCATAACCCTATTGCAGACAACAGTAGAAGTGAACAGAAGTTTCAGATGTTTATTCTAATACCCTATGCCTCAGGAACCATGCTAAAGGAGTGAACCGGCCTGTTCTGTTGACTGGACTCTTGACACTCATTGACATACAAAAACTGAGATGATATTCCTTGGTTGTTTAAGAGAAAGTGTGGAGACCCCTGAAGATGCCAAGCTACCATCATAACATTGCCAAGAACGAGACTGAGTGAGTGACAATTAAGTGTTCCCAAAGACCTTTTGGGAAAACTGTCCTACAAGAGCTCAATACAAGAGTCCTTGGTTTGTGTCTTGAGGATGAAGGCCCACTTGTGGCCAGGCCAGCACAGGTTCCTAGAGCTGCCTTCCAAAAAAGGTACTGTAACACATTTAAAGTATTTGGGGCAACCTCTCAATTTAGATACATGACGCAAACCTCAGCTATTGACTAGCAATATGCTCATTCCAACTCCCAGGCAACGTGATGATTTGGACAGCAGAAGGAACAGAAGCAATCCAAATGGTGAATTTCAGGAACAACTTCTGGCAACACAACAAAACCTTAGCCAAGGACAAGAAGCACCCATGAGCACATTTGCAGCCAGAAAAGCCCCATGAAAATAAGAACCTGCACAATACCAGGTATTCACTAAGAAGCATCCTACCTAAAGGTGCCAAAAAGTTTGAGGGCCCAAAATGGCAATTACCTTTCCACCCATTCAATGAATACAGCAGAGCCCAAATAAATGGTAGTAATGCCCTAAAATATGGCACTGTGCAAAGAGAATTCCTTCATTTTGAAGTGCTTCAAAACTTGGAAAAAAGTTGCTTTATATGTTTGTGCACTCTAAATCCACATCTCCATTTATTTATTTCTACTCAGAAACTTGATTTTCTCACATTTAGGTTCCAATTCCATGTGTTTTAACCAAGTAACTGGTTAATCCAAACAACTGAGAGGAAAAAAACCCAGTAATAATTCAACAACATTAATCAATAATTATAATAATCAATAATTAACTCTTAATATTACAATATAAGAAACACTGGCACAATTGCATTCTTTTCCATCTTTCAGAATGTGATTTTTAATTACTTGCAACTGAAGTCACAATGACTCACAATGAGCAGGAACTCTATCACAGAGCCTAACTAAAAATGTCTTCTAATCCATTCACCACAGGCAATGCTTAATTTTTTCATCCTCAGACACAAATAACCTCTCATAATTGTACTCTAGCACCGACTAGTGGTGACAATTCACCACCGCAGTTACATATAATAAAATTACTACACTCAAAATGTGCTGTCAGCACCAGAGATCTATTTCTGAAGGTTACTTGAAACAACTTGTCATCTTTGTATATACACAAAGTGTATATGTTATTATCACAGTCCTCTAATTTGGTCACATTCTGATTTGGCTTCCTTCTCAAAAAAACTCAACAATATCAAAATATTTTTCTACCCATGGAACAGAGTGGCACAACAGATACAAACAGATTTTAGAGCATCTGGGAAAAAATAAAGAGATTTAAGCTTAAAGGAAATCTGTTTTTCAAATATCTGAGTTTTTATTAAAACTAAAATATTTTACTGTTAGATCTCCATAATCTGAAATACTACATTGGCCTCATTTGAAAAAAAAATTACTAGAAATTTTAGAAGCCATATTTTAGAAATATTTCATTATTTATTCCTTCTTTTGTATTTCATCAAAGCCAAAATAGCCGTCTATGTCTTTCTGTACCTCTTCATTTTGCCTTTTTTTTTCCTAAAATGCAAATTACAATCTCTGAAATTACCTCAGTGATGATGGGTCCTGCTCTTGTAAAAACAGACATACTGTATCCTACTAACTTTTAAGTAGCTCCTATTGGTTAACAGACCTAGGAGGAGGCCTCTGATTCCAAAACAGTTTTCCAAGACAAGGCTGTGTGCAAATTAATGGAAACAACAAAAAGAAACAGGCACCTTCCTGCCAGTCATTCCTCATCACTGAGGCAACCTTTGGAGGCATGTTAGGCACTTCACAATGCCAGGAAACTGTAAAATTTGCATATGCAGCATTTTATTTCAAAAGTGGCTGAAATAATGGAATTAGTTTAAAGCTAACACTTTCTCTTACTCTAAAGCTATTAACAGGCAAGAAGATTTAAACAGGGGTCTTTCACTAGTCCAACTACCAGTAAGCACTAAGTTAAAGCATTAGCTTCCACTGCTTGGTCTTGAAGACTAAACACAAACTAAGTGAAATTCAGTGAAACCAACTGGTGAGTCTATTTTATACTGCAAGTACTATTTCAGAACTCAGTAATTTAAGATACAGAGTTTTGCACTTAATTTGACTGATTTTCTTCTGCAAATTCTATTCTTGAGAAATCAACGGTCCTGTTCTCCATGAAGAACTTTTTATTTTGCACACTTGTAGAAAGCTGGACTAAGCACAGAGGGTAGTTTCTACTTAACAAGAAAGCCAAAAAGATGCATTTCATACGTTCCTTAAAAATATATGTTGTCTGGAAATTGAGAAAAATCTTGTCTAGAATCAGGCTGAGGGCATGACTGGAAAATACTATCCATGTAGCATCTCAAAGCTAATTTAATGCATCTATCGTGTAAGTCAACTCAAGACAACAAGCCTCCAAAAAAAGTATTACATTACCTAAGTCTCAGTTTCTCAACCCACAGAACATTAATAGTACAAACGGTAAACTGTAAATTTTAGCCACAAAATCATAATTTAAAATTAAATCAGTATCTATGCAAGAACTAAATCAGTTGTGTACTGCATGAAAGTTGTATTTAAGAATACATAAACTACTTATGCTTGGACTACTCTACCTAGATGTCAAAGATGATTCAGGAATAGTTTTATTAATGCAAGCAGACACATCAGCCCTTTGCTATTAGAGAAATCAAGAAAAGTACTTCAGCTTGTCACTCAAGAGCAGTTCACTAAAAAGAAAAATTAAGCAGTCCTAAGTATACTGGCTGCTATTTCCTAATGCATACAGGCCTCGTAGGGAAGTTCTTAATGTTCAAAAGTTAAGCCAGAACAGAACTGATATAAAATATTTATAATAAACACCCATTAATACTCTCATTCCCAAAAAGGAAAAGATGCTTAAGATTTTTAGCTTCTTGTACTTTTCATGTATTTGTAGCTTTTTAGATTGCTAAAGCATGGCTGTAGTTTGTAGCACTTTTCCTATCTTTCTTCCCTACATTTAGAAACAATAAGCTGACCTTACACAGACATTCCTAAGTATTGTTTAGTCTTACTCCAAGAACATAACCAACTACACAGACATTCTGTTTTCCAACTAAAATCTGGACCAGTCAAAGTGGAGCAAAAGAAACCTCGGGACTGCTTTCAGAAGGGCAGGACCCCAGGGATTATTACCTAACCAACTAACCTTTTAACTGGACAGTACATGGTAAGTATGCTAATTGACTGACCTTATAAAAATTGTAGAATTACTGTACCATGTGCAATTTTCATCATATTGTGTACCTGAAAGCTTTCAAGTAATGGTTTGCTATTATATTCACTCAAACGTTGTTGGGAACATCTACTCTGTATTCCAGGCATCAGAACAAGATGTCACCTCAAACTCAAGTTTTCTTGTGATTACAGATAATGCAAAACTATTTCTGTGATAAAAATCAAGCATGAACAAGTGTCTAGAAAATGTAGCTGTTTGACCATTTTCAATGACAAGCAGTATGAAGAAATAAATAACCAAATGAAAAACTTCTCAATGCATCATGTGAATACTTGCTGAGAAAAAAAAAATCTAGTAATTTGCACTGGTTTCTGTTGCCCAGTAGCATAGCTGACAAGGAAACTAGACTAAGAAAAGTATTTATTATAAAGCTACCTGAGACCAAACGCTTCCTACAGCAGTAAATGTAGCACTGAAGCTTTCTTGACACTGTCGAAAAATAAAGTGCTTGAAAAAAAACACAGGCTTTCAATATTTTGTTGTAGCAGATATGTGATATCCACGTTATGCTTGCCTTGTGGGGCTCTTTTTGATTTAGTTGTAGTGTGGCCTCAAGGACTGAAGCACGCTTCTGGTTAAGTGTTTTCTAAAAGGAATGCAGGTTGTGTCTTTGGGCGACTCTCCACCAGAAAGCATGGAAAGGGGGAGCTGCTGAGACATTTGCTTCAAAAGCACAGTTCTATCTCTCCTAAAAATGTTGATGTGGAAACATGATTTATTTTTATTTCTATTTACAGATTATTACACATTTCAACAAGATGCTCAGATGGAAAAATGAAACACATACAGATACTACCACTAGAAATTTCAGTTCCCTTAGGCAACCCTTTCCCAAGAAGCAACCTTTACTGTATGGGGTGTAGGGGACACATTTTTCCTTTAATCTATTCCACTCCATCAATGCATATCCAGAGGATGGATATGAAAACACAGTATTACAGAGATCTGCTCTGATCAACACAGAACAATCTGAACAGGCTAAGGTCTGATAAAAACTGATGTGGTCCACAGCAAGTTAAGCTCCCTAAGAAATATTCACTTCAAGCAAAAAGAGTCTTCCAACAATGAGCTCTAATTCTGTCCTGTTTAACTGTTGGCATTTTGAACGCCAACAAGGATCTGACAAAAGAGATGCAAAAATGGAATCAGTAAAACTTGACAACTAACTGCTTCCAGAGAAAAACTGTGTATTGTAGAAACTTTGACACTGAAAACATCTTCCATTTTCAATAAGCAATTAAAGTAAAAACATTTTAAAGCTCCCATCTCCCTGATCTCTAATATAAGTTTTTTTATGCTATTTTAATACTATGTTACCTTTCTGTAAGTGGCTACTTAAGTTGCCGACCACATTGAACTTACAATTTCCATATCTATATCATTATCAACTACAACAACTTCTCCTCAAAATTTTCCTTGGCAATTTTATTTTCCAGTGTACTGATGCTGCAGCACACAGTGCCAACACCACATATCTAACCACATCCTCAACATTATGCAGAAATACTAATTACAGTACCTGATAACCCAATCTGATGATGGTGCAAGTATGGCCTTAGTGACTCCAGTGGGAGAGCTAGTGAGGTCAAAGAGAGTTGTGTATCTCTACAAACTACAGTACTGTATCACAGAAAAACCCTTCTGTTCAAAGCTCAGCTAAGACAGACATTTCTTTTAAGAAACCACCTAATTAAAAACACACTTTAAAGCACAAGTTTCTTCTCTGCTAATATTGATAGAGCATCAAAACTCTCAAGACAGTGCTCTAAAAAAATACCAATGCAAACTTTGCATTTCTTCATAAAACATGCTACTTAACCAAGTCTGACTTGTCATTCTATACATATCAACAAGCTTTCACAATTCAGTTGTATATCAACGTGTTCATCAAAATTCAAAGTAGAAAATTCAGATTCCCTTTAATTGAAATTAAAAAATAAAAAAAATCTTATACTCATCTTTACTCAAGCTGCTATTGTTAAAGTGGTATGCTAATTTTATCATAATCTTGTAGTTACAGAAAATGAGTATCTTCTTTTTAACCCCCTATGCCGCTCCAGGACATTTAGACGTGTGTAACAACAGAAACACAGCTGTGGTACATTGTGTCACATTACCTCAGAAACATCTCGAAGTGTTTTACTAAAGCCTTTAGGTTTTTCTCAGGAAAGCACATCTTCCCCAGTATTTCTGGTAGTTTTACTGTGAATAAAAGAAATCATGTTTATACCTCACCTTGTAAATGCAACTTCAAATTACTTTTATCAACTATACAGAAAAGAACATAAAAATTTCTTCTCACCACAGACCCCACTTTTTCTTGTAAGCTACTCTGATCCTTCAAAGCCTTACTAGATAGAAACATGCTGAGAAAGTGAAAGCTGCTGGGTTTAGAGATGTTTGATAGTGTACTGGAGGTAATGCTGCTTTGCTTACCTTAAATGAAGGCTTACAGGATCAAGAAAAGATAACCAAATCTATGAATACCCTAAAAGTTCCAAATAGATTAAAACGTACATTCCTCCAAGAACAAAAATAAATGTAACAAAGCAAACAGAAAAATCACACAGATATCAGAACTGGAAAAAAAAATAAAGCAGCTTTGATTGAGCAGTGAATTTTGCATCCATTTACCAAACATCCTCAGCAAATGTTGAGATCCATAGATATATGAGGGAGGTGGTGGTTGATCACTTGGTGGATAATTCTCTGGCATCAATTTCCAGGACAAAACCTACATATAAAATATGAAAACACTGGTTATGAAAACTTTAAGACATCATAAATAGTTTAGTCAGTACAGAACTCCAAAGATAAAATAAGTAGTACCAACAAAATATTTTCTTACACAGCCCTACTCTGAGGTCCACAAAACTTTTCATCATTGAATCTAGGACAGTAACATTAAAATCTGTTACCTCATTCAATTCGTTGTTTCTTCTACCTTCAAAGCCAGTAAACACCGTGCTCCCTTCTTTGCTGGGAGTCAAAGTTATAGGTGAAGATGACCCACTATGGATTGGGGTTTCTTCAAAAGGAAAGGAAAAACAAAAGAAATAAGAAAAATTTTATTACTTGTAAACTACTGCTGGGAGCTATAAGCCCTTAAATTAATCCAAGGCCTGCTGCTAAAATGTTTGAAGTTTTAAACACTGAAATTCAATAAAGGCTATCCTAAAATAGACTCTCAGAAAAGCAGCTCATTGCATTTTGTCGAAAAATATACCAAAGTATTGAGAATATTGCTTTGTATTTCTCTCTTTGGTAATAAGGCCTCACAGTTAAAGAGTTGATACAAAAAGTAATGACTTCCCACTTCTATCATTCAGTTCACAATCCCCGAGGCATTAAAAAATGAACAGAACTTCCTACTTTGTTTAGACCAACAATGTAAAGAAAAGAACCTACTTTTTTCCAGGTGCAAGAAGAGCTTTGGCATGGAAGCTGGAGTGTCGAGGTGCCGCCGCTTAGGCTGTGGGGACGCGCTGCTCTCCGATAACCTGTCGCAGTTGGAGCTGTGGCGCGTGGAACGCCGCAGCGACTGCAGGATCTCGGGCTCCGCTTTCCGCCTCTTGGGCGTGGCGGGCTCCCCTGTGGTGGGCTGGCTGTCGGTGGACTGAGGTGTGGGCGGATTCAGCAGAGGAGGGCTTGGGGAAAGCTCCTCCTGATTTCTAGGAAATTAAGACAGCTTTACAGAATTGAAGAGGTCAGAGTTCCACCCACAAAATAAATTCTTCTAGTTCACAGATCATAATGAACACTTATTCAAGGAAGACAGTCTCTTCCCACTAACTATCAAAGTGATGAGGCCTTCTATTAAATACTACTTCCCAGAAGTATACTTATCCTCAAATTAAAGTTAAAAACCATGAATACCCCATTCTCCTACCTTTTGAGATAAGCAGTATTAAACCTCTTATATCTAACCTACCTGTTAGTATTTGTTGAGTTTTCTTTGATAGGAAGAAAGAATTTTGATGAAGTCACTTTCTTAAATTGAGCTTGTTCATAAGGATAGAGCAAAATTAAGGGAAGTGTGAAGTCAAAGGTTATTCTCAATCCATCCACCATCTCTTTACACAGCTCAACACTAGAGGGGAAAAAATTATGAATTTCTAAGTTGCATAGCAAATTTTTTCAGCAAAGTTTTATAAAATTGCTCTTTAATACAGTTCATTAACACCATAACTACAATATGCTGATTCAATCACTAAGTAATAAGCAATTAAAAACACTTTAAAAAGACAGTCATTGCTCTTGTTAACTTCAGAAAGACAATTTTTTTAAAAGGTCTGCTCATAACCTCAAACAAAAATCACACAGCTGTTCTGTTTTATTACTATTCACTAAACTAATAAAATCTACAGTAGAGTAAATAAAGTTAGTCAGATGTTTTTCAGGTAAACATTATTTTGGTTTTCCAAATTCACTAAGCTGAAAAAAGAGGCACCAGCCAGAACAAGTAATTACTCAACAGAGTGAATCCTTGCCTAAGCAGTTAAGGCTATAGTCAAGAAATATCCAGTGAACCAACAAAACCAGATAGATTTACATTGGAGAGCAGTTTTACTAAAGCATTGCCTTTATTGAGGAAGTTACTTAAACATAAACCATTAAAAACCATAATGTGTGTAAAACCTTCTGTTCATATATTTGATAATACATCTAAATTTTTGTTTGGGAGATTATACCATGAAGAACGAAAAAATCTGCCAAAGAATGAATTGACATCAACATAAGACACATAAGCTAAAATATTGGAAGGAATAGCATAATTAAACACCATCCCAATAGAACACTGACACAAGTCAGGATTTCTCTTTGATAAAATAACAAGAATCCACTCCATTGTACTTAGATAGAAGCAGTCTCATCTAATATCAAAAATCTTTAACATAAGAAAAAAAATCCCCAAAACAATCAAAAACCACCACACTGCAAATATACATGTTAATGCATTTATAACACAGTAGAAGAACATACAGCTCAACTGAGAAAACAGACTAAGACACCATCAATTTCAACAAATCAGGATTTGTGTTACCATAGTTTCCCTACATATTGACTCTAGGATTTATGATCATATGTCCATTTAAAACAAATTAACAATTTGCACTTGGAATTCTTTATAGAGTGTTTGTATTAAATTTTTATCCTTTTTAAAACTCGAACCTGTTCAAGTCTATGTAAGCAGGCTATTCTTTCATCAAATATGAAATTCTTCACAATGGCAACAGCAACACATTCTTACAAACAGATCTTGATATTTATAAGAACTTACATGATAAAATAGGATATTGATACTTTTGCATAATGACTTTTCAGAGTACAGGGACTCTCACAGATAAACAAATTATCTGTGTTACTCTACTATAGTTATCTGTCAAATGCTTGAGCCCTAAAAATAGATATACATTATGGTACGAGCTCACAGAAGTGAACAGCCATAAAACACAACACAGAATGCAAGGTCATTCTTCATGTGCCAACAGCAGTGGACTAAAGACTACTTACTTCTTTTCTGGTGGCACATAATGAAGATTCATATTAGCATGTGGAGTCATCTGATGATGCCGAGACCTTTCATTGGCTGAAAAAGCGGCGTTAATCGCGAAGTGTTTTACATATGACTCCAAGATGGTTATTATATTTGTCTGGCAAGGAAGCTTCACTAGCTGAAAAAGAAACAATAAATTAATGTCTTATAAAAACAGTAAGTAGGTATACCAAGTTAGAATAGGAGCTTGTAATGTACCAACTAATTTAGTAAATGTCTAGTGCATAAAGCAAATTCAGGACTGTATAATTTCAACCCTTAAACTGCATTTTGTATCAACATCTGGAGAAACAATATGGTCAGATTAACAAGTCTGCTGCATTTTCAGCTTTCAAAAGCAAGCTGCATTCTAAAGCACAATCAGGTACCAAAACAATACACTGTTAAATATGACAAGCCACTGTTATAACTATAAAGAAGTCTACTCCCTACACTCTTTGTATTCTTCCTTGCCCTGTCTGAGCTCAACATGAAGCTAAAAAAATGAAGTTAAAAACCTCCAGGAGCTGTATAAACAAAAACTACTTTTGACATCCTCCTCACACACCCCCATGCACATTAGAATCCCAACTTTTATTTCATACCCTTTTTCTTCTATTAATATAGTAGCAGTCTTCCTCAAGTTTCTTTTTCAAGACTTCAGGAATTTCTATGCTTATTGCTCTTTCTTCCATGTCCCTTTTTGTATGAGTGTCTTCTTGTTCTTTCTACAACAGATCAGTGAAAGAAAACAATATATTAGTTGTGAAAAAATAACTACAGTAGTAAAGATAAAAGTAGATAATAGCCTTAATGTAAACTATTTAACAATATTGCTCTTGAAAGCAAATTCATTTTTTTAAACTTTAAATTTAGCATTCTCTTACGTATTTAAAAAAACCCCAAAAACAAAACCACAAATTTGTTAGGTATTGCTGCTTCAGATCACCCACACTGAAGTAGTTAAATTCTATACATCTTCAGATCAACTGTTTATTATGGAAAATAAATGGTTTGGTTTTTTTATTTTCTTGAAAAGAGTCCTCTCTATGTTTTAACTTAAGACCAGGGCTGACATGCCTGTCTCTCAGTAAAATACAAGACAAATAACCTGCTGCTGTTAGGGTTGGTCCAACCTGCATAGACAAGTAAATTTTTACAGCACCCACAAAAGTGGAAAATCTAGTCTACTACATTTTCTCTACAAAAGCCTTTTGTGTTGAATGAGAGTAAAAAAACCAAATATGTATTTTTAGCATAATATCATATAGTTCTATAAGAAAATTACATTGTATAATTTTTGAAATCTCAACCACAGTAAACATCAGGAATAAAAAAATTATGCTTTTAATTTCAGCAAATTTACCAACTGTGGCCTATATTTCATCTACTTCAATTTTTGCAGAGTTTCAAGTTACAGATGTTTAAATTCTATTAACTTAAAGAAATACCATTTCTGTCTTCTCATCTATGTCACTTTCTTCACTTTTTATTTCTTCATCTGTTCCTTCATCAGTGTCATCAGAAGAAGAACTACTTATAGCTGCATAAAAGAGATTTCATGTATTTATTACATTGCAGAGGTTATGACCAATCAGTTTGGGGCCTCAATGCAAAAAAAACCCAAAAACCAAAAAACCCAACCCACAGAAGAAACACAACTAGCTTGTTATATTTAATGAGGATGAATAATTCTAATTTAATTAAACATGCATTATTTACAGCCCACTACATATGTTTTAAACATGTAAGATGGGTTTATAGGAAATATTCTTGCATCCTTTCTAATTAAAAAACACTCACTTTTAAAAGCTCCCTACATTCCTGATCATTCATGTTTGCATTGGACTTTAGTTCTGCACAGGGGATTAACATAATAATCATTCAATCGAAAGGCAAGAATCTGTGCAGCAACAATTCTCAGAACATCAGTTAAGTGCCAGCCAATGTTCCTGCTGGCTTTCTAGTCACAAAGGAAAATGCAGGAAATAAAAGATCTGACTTGAAAGTGAAATCAGTCAGTCAGTTGACAAGTAACAGACCTTTTTGAGAGGCAGACTGGGGAAAAAATAATCTTATTTCCCTCAAAAGTACATAAGCAGTAGCAGGAAAACATCAAACAAAGAAAACTGAGGGCTTCTCACACCTATTAATACTACACTAAAGAAAACAACATTAAGCTCTGAAATCACTGATTAGAATAGTTGAGTAGAAGAGATGCAAGGAGAAGGCTCTAGAATAACAGAAGAAAACAGATATTCTAACTTAACAGATGCTCAGCATGAAACATAGTTCACACTCCTCATATGAGTGCCTTTGTATATTTCAGACAGGATAATGATACTCTCATGACAAGTGACAGCATGCACTTCTCCCCCAGGTCAAGGCATCCCACCAGTTACCAAAGGATGAAAACAAGCTCACAGTTCTCACTACTCTCATCATTTTCTTCAGCAGGAAGGCTTTTTAACACAGAGTCAACACCAGGCAACCTGCAACGTCTCTTCTTTCTTCCCTTTCTTCTCCTACAGAACATAAAATGGTTCACTGACATTTGGGTAATATTATTTCATTTGTTTATGCCACCTAATCCAATTATGTGCCAATGCACAGGAAACCTATGTTTCAGTTATTTTCATTAATAAATGCTGAAATCACTTGGACAATGCTTATTTGAGAGTGGATACCCTAATATCTGTACATGACCTCATATTCATGTTCTCAAGCAGATCCTCAAGCCATGGCAAACCAACATTAGATTATTGCCTTTGGCTCAAAAATACTTCAGGTTTTCCTAAAGTATTTTCCAAGTACATGTCTTTGGGAAGATGCAGATTCAATACACAGGCATTTCACAGCAATAGTTAAGAATAACACAGTCATTGACTTGTTGGTCTTTTAGAGTGTTAATAACAACCCATAGGTCACTAGCTCAGAGTAGCTCTCTAGAATGCACTGACTGTATCATGTGCTTATCTACCAACTACCAACATCAGCTCAGACACCAAGCTCAGTTGTGGACACCTGGATGTATTTGTCTGAATCTGAAAATGAATCTCATTTATTCTGAGGCCAAAGGGATTTCTTACATGCGAGCCACAGCCTTCCGTGCCAATTTACGCTGTAATCTGCGGTTTTCATCAGTATCCCGAAGAACATGATCTTCAGCTGCCCATCTATCCCAGCTAAGGACAGGTTAAGAGAAAATAAAAAATGACTATAAATATATGCTACTCACGATTACCAAGGAATTAATATACTTTAAGTCTACAAAGGACTCGTTTAATGTCATTCAGAAGTAATATCTATATCACAAGGTTTGCACTCTTCTCTGATCACATAGTTCAGCTCTCACGTTGCCATCCAAAATCTCTCAAGCTTTGACTTATACTGCAATAGCATTTCTAGCACTGACAAATACTACCAGTCACAGTCGAGACACTGCACTCATGTACTGATAATCAAACAATTCAAGGCTAGATTTAACAGAGCATACCTTTTATTAATGGAAACTTAGGTGCCATAAGCATATGCCACAGACAGATACTCCATAAGGTTTAAACTCATGTCTATCAAACTGATTAACTGAAATTTATGGCTACAGAACAATGTCAACATCAGCAAGTATATTAAAGGCATTCAGAAAAACAAAAATACTCTTGCAAACACTGGTCCTTTCATATTCTTGCAAAGCCTGTCATTGCAGAATAAAATAGAAGAAATGAAACCACACATATAGGTTCCTACCTTCTGTTCCAACCGTTAAAATGGATCAGATATTCTGGAATCTTTCTGCCTTTGTCATCTTTTCCAACAACAATATCAACAATCTGAAACCAATATTGAATAGTACATATTTAAAAGCTTGAGAGACAATAAGCCGCCAGGTATTTAGAAAGTTTATGCACAAAGGAAAAAAGAAAAATAAAATAGTCTTATTATTTTGCCAGTCAATATTGACATGAACAGAAGGATTATACTAAATTATCAGAAAACCTAGCTTTCCTGTTGATTGCTCTTAACATTGCAGACCACTCACCATCCTAGTCCTATCTTCAAATGTCCCATGCTTTCAAGAAAGGTAAAGGGAGACACCAAACAGTGCAGTAGCACGGTATGGATATGCAGATTTGGGCTACTAATACTTTCTCCCCCGTGCCATCTCCTCAAACCCCCTAAGCAGGAAACACAGTTCTCTAGACATAAACCTGAGAAATACTGCTCTGTTGAACACCACAGACCCTCAGCCACAAAATATTAACAGGCTTTGGGAATATCTTAACCTTCACTTTCTTCCATTTTCACATATGTGCAATGGCCAGTCTGAAGGTGATTCACCTCAGAAGATGTGGTGCCTGCACTTGAGTGGCTTTCAATAGATCACACATCAGCACTTAGGCTACAGTGATGTTTTAATTTGCGAGTCCAGAATTTAAGAACCATTGATGAATTCACAGACAGTTATGCTGTTTAGGGTACTTGACAGTAAAGAAGGTACTACACAATTTTGTACTCAGATTATAGGTTTATAGGGATAGCAACTACAGCTCCCAGGTTGCTAGGACACAGGTGTAAGTGTACAAACAAAGGGCAGCCCAAAATATTACAGGAAAGATGTTTGAGAAACACAGACGAGCACAGCTAGCAATCCTGCAGCAAAAAGTACTAATTTAATCAAGAATCCAGTTACAACCCTTCCTTTTTTATCCTTTTTTTATCCCCTTTGTATCCCTCCAGAACTCTGTTTCCAAGCTGGACACAGACGATTTAGGATTCAAAATAATCTTGTGTACCATTGATAGCCTAAAACAAGATTGTATTTACATAAAGCTATATCGTTACTTCATTAGTCTTAAGGGCAGTCACCTACTGCAATACCTATGGCACACCGCGCACTGCTCACTACCCTATTTCCGTAAACTCTCCTGCCCCAGCAGTACTTCAACCTATCTGACACGAGAAGGGCGGGCAGTAAGCGTGGGAAAGCGTATGGGGAAATAAATCCAGCTACGCTACACAAATGCAGGGATGGCCATAAGACTTCATAATTACTTTGCAGGGGTTCAGCCCAGAACGGAAGGCGGGAAGCGCGTCCGATACTCGCAGAGCCGCTCGGTGGCTCCGCTGTCTACCTGCCGCGACAGGCAGGCCCCGAGAGCGCGGGCCCCATGGCCTCTGCTCCCCCGCGCGGGGCAGGCCCACAGGCTCGCAAACAGCTGCCACGCGCAATCCCAGCCCCGCGGCTCGCGGGGACAGAGCGGAGCCCCACCGGAGGACCGGCCTGAGCCGCCCGCAGGGAGCAATAACGGTGGGAGGACGGGCCCGCCGGGGATGGCACCGCCTCGCTTCGTCTCCCTGTCCCGTGGCGGCCCTCGCCCCGCGGCCTCCGCGCCTGCTCCCCCCTCCCCGGGCCAGCGCCCGTTTCCCGCAACAAGTGCAGCCGCCGACGGAGTCGCCTCCCCGGCCGGGCCCACAGCCGCTTCCCGCGCCGCCTCCCGCCCGGGGGCGCGCCCAGCGCCCGGCGGGAGCGGTAACGGGAGAACAGGAGCCGTAACGGGAGCGGGCGGGCCGCGCGCCGGCCCCGCCCCGCGCCCTCCCGCCCGGGGAGACGCGGGAGGGGGAGGCAGGAGCACGCGGGGCCGGTCACCTTGGCATCATAGAGCACTTTGGCTTTGGTGGGGTCGGGCTCGAAGCAGAGAACTCTCTCTCCCCGGTGGAACTTAAATTTCATTCCCCGCGAGGTCATTTGTTCATCATGGCGCAAAGGAGAGGAGCCCCGCCCGCTCCCGCGGGGAGGTGCCGCGGACGGCCCGGCCNAGCTCTCGGCCGTGGCGGCGGTTCCCCAGCGCCATGGGAGCCGGGGTGTGCACTGGGCCTGTGCTCGCCAGCAGAGCGGGGTGCTGGCGAGAGTTAAGTGCACCCCGAGAACAACAGCTGCCCTTCTCTCTGCTGCTGCTTCCCCTAAAGATCAGCAGACATTCCCCTTCCTCACCCTTTTCCCCGTATTCTCTGCTAAGCGAACACCCCCTACTCCCAAGATGGCTTTGTGTACATTGTAACCTCCCGCAAGGTTCGTTTTGCTCTCTTGCTCTTTCAGCCTTCCTTCAGAAAAAAAAGAAAAAAAAAAACCAAGAAAAAAAAAACCACCAGAAATAGGGTGTTTGCACTAGAAACCCAATCCACTGTTTAATTTCAGATTCTACAAGCACACATATAGTGCAGATAATCAAAATCAATACACAGCTTTCTTGCCAGTTTATGCTAACTGATGCCTGGAAGGGACCTCATTGGGTTCAGCCAGGGGAACACTGCTGTTTCCCACATGATGTTATTAGATGCTCCCTCAGGCTGTTGCAGTTTTTATGCCAGTTCTGTATTTCTGATTTACACAAAACCATAACAGGGCTGGGAGGCCTGGGCTTAGCCAGCCTTGTAGAAAGACCAATTAATTTGTGATTATTTAGAATTTCTGGAGTAGTTTTTCTGTGGAAGCTGTTCAGGAGATGGATGACTCTAGACTGTGCAACTGAGCATAGTTTGGTGCTAAGGGGAAGAGGATTTTACATCCTCATCTTTTTTCCAGTCACTGAGGTGGATAGCAAAGCTGGAAGGAATGCCATAGCAAAGCACATTGACTTCTAGTCTATTACCAGAAAGTTTCTAAAGGTTAAAGTTACAGGGGGTACCCAGAAAACAAGATTCTGAGAAGGAGACTGCTCCTTGGGATAGGATGGACTGAGTACTCAATGGTAGGAAAAGCTGGTAAACTTGCTGCTCAGACTGGGTGGAGTGAGAGAAGCCAATTGATGGAAAAGAGTGAGAGAAAATTAAGGAAGCGTTCCTGAAATTGTTTGGAGCCCACTGATGCTAAGGTTAGGAAACAGGCTCCAGAAGTGTGAGGTTGCAATGTCAGTTGCAGGAAGTGTTACTTAAGTTACAATTTTTTTTTTTTTTTTTTTTAAAATAAAGAAAACGGTGTTGGACATTTGGAGAACAAAGCTGCTTCCAAGGGACTACCATGCTTTAAAAATGGGGGAAAACAGCAACAACAAAACCAAACAAAGGAAGGACCATCACCAACTTGTGCTTGTGTCCCTGCCTCCGACCCACAAGAGGAGGCTCACACCACTTCTGCATAAACAGCTTATGTATTTCCACACTGCCTTCTACATTGCCTCCTTTTCCTTCTCCACTGGTGTCCACTTGCAGACTCTGTTTCTTGTTCATCTCAGCCTCTCCTAGTTCACTCCAGCCCACTTTTCTGGCTCCCACCCAGTCTGCTCCTCAAATCTTTTGACTCAAATTTCTTTTTAGTTGGGTCTCCTAATACTTAAATACTTATATCTCTGCCGTAGCATTTGAGATCAATTTGTTGCCCTGTCTACTCTCTCCCTGCTCCCACTCTTAGATAGATGTACATGTGCATCCATCCGTATCTCCCTGAGCCACCTTGCTGTAGATAATCCTTGCCTGCAAATCCCTGGTCTTGCCAGATCTCCTACCAAGACTTCTCTAGCAGGGCTTTCGAAATCCTGTGTGTGAGCTGTGCTTAACTAAAATCCACCCAAATGGAGCCAGGAGAGGAGAAATGCTGGTGTGTCTATGGAAAATCCGTGATAGTGCTACACAAGCAATGCCTACTTCTAGGTAAAATACAGAACACAGATTTTTCAAAGGTACTGAGTTCTCCATAGTGAAGACTGCCAAATGGCTGTCCAAAATAAAAAATAAAGAGCAATAGCTGCTTGGAAAATTGTGTTTGTGTGTGTATGTACACACTGCCCGTGCAAAACCTGTCATCAGTTGTTCCTGCCATGTACAGCACATGAACAAAAGGCCCAGTACAGATACACGAGATTTAGCAAAGCTTGAACTAGAGCTCCTCACTCATAGGCAGCAAGCCTGCAGCAAGAAGTCCCAGGCAGCAGAACAATGTCAGGCAGTATCTTCAGGATCACTGTCCCAGATACTGAGGAACAGTGAGGGAGTGGTGGGAGAGGCCAGCGGCCGGGTTTGTGGAATATTGCTGAAGTAGGAGATGAGCTGACCCACCACTTTTTCTGAGGACGTTCCCAGGCCACTACATCGGCTCCAGAAAAGAAAATCAGATTTACAGCTCCTCTGGGAGACAGAGCAGTCCGGGAATGGAGATTCTGGCCTCCTGCCGAAGTGAACCCAACTAGCTCATGAGGGCTAATTCGAGAATCTACTTCAGCTGCGAGCCTCACTGCAGGCTCCAAGCACTTTCTGAGAAAGTTAAGTAGAAGAACAGGTTTTGTTTCAACAAGGCGTTACGTTTCAACAACGCGAGCCGCGGTATTTGTGAGGCGGAGGATGAAGGCGGCGCAAGGCTCGCTGGGAACTGTAGTCCTGCGGCGGGCGCGGGCAGCGCCCTGGCTCCGCGGGGAAGAGGTGCCGGGTCCCCTAAAGAGGAGAATTCCCTGCCTCGGTCCTTCCTGCGCAGCGTGCTGGGAACACCGGGGTTTGGTCTGGCCGGGGAAGAGGGGTGCCCGCAGCCTGCTCGCCTGTGCGGAGCCTTCACTGCCCCGGTGTGTGTAACCTCAATTTTACCCCCACGTCTGCCAGGCTTCTCGCTGTACGTCCGCAGGCAAACACAAAGGTGACAGCACCCTAAAGACACACCCAGTTAGTCTATCAAGATGCAATATGCATGCTGTTAGTTGCTGTTGTTTGAATCCGCCCTACTTTTCATTATTTCTCCTGGGATCGATGTTCGGGTGCCAGGAGTGTATTTACCTGGCTCACATGGATTGGTGCGGCGCTGAAGGGAAGACACGTCGGCCGAGGGCAGTAGAGACAAAGGGTGTTTCCATGAACTCCAGCACCCACACTGTCAGTGCTTCTTGTAAATCCCGGTGAGAGTTCAGTTATACCTAAGCAATCAATAATTATTTAAGCCCTGCACGGAGTTCTTTAAAATTCCTCCTTCATTTTGTTCAGGCTGGAAACGGCAAGCAGAGAGTTTAAGCATTCTGAATCTATTTTGGCTTTATGAGGCTCTCATCACATTGGCCACATTGGAATGTCTTAAAACTGTATAACTTCCTAAAGTTTTATTCAACAGCCATCTTCTGGATGTTCTCTTCTACGTTTTGCTTGTTAGAAAGCAAAATTATTTGTTCTAGTATTGATTAGAGAATATGTTTTTTGCAGTGTTTTTTCCCCTTCGTTTTTTAAGAGTAATCAGGATTTTTAGTATTAGGATCATGGAAATTTTCCCATTAATATTTCAGGACACTCAGAGGAAGAAGAAGGCATCCACAATAAGTAGGAGGAAGAGGCAGTTAGAGTCAAAGCACAGCTCACAAGAAAGAGACAACAGTCCTTTAAGAATATTGTATTGCGTAAAAATCTTGCTGTATTGCAGTGCAGAGAATACAACTTCAGTGAGTGTCTGCACATTTGATGAAGCAATAACCCAGTTGTGCTCTCCCTGAAGTTAACAAAAAAATTGGCTTAACACGGACATAATGCTATCATTGGTTCTTTGAGGAAATCCTCAAAAAGATCAAGTAGTGAATGTTTAATAAGGGAGCATCTTCAGGACCTCTACACTATATATAGAGATATACAGAAATACTAGAATATTTGTCTAATTTTATTAAGGCAAACCCTGTTGCTTAATTATTTGCTTGGTTTTATTAAGGCAAACCCATGCTTTCAAAGCTCATAAAGTTAATCCCTGGTTGCTGTTTACATTGGCTTCAGGAAACTTCAGTGTAAACAGAGAAAAAGAAGTAAGGATTCTTCCCATGAAACAGCTCAAGAAAGAAATCCTGACATCACTTAAATGAAGCATGCTTCCTGTTTCAACATAATTAAATTCTGAGATCTTAAAAACAAAAACAAAGAGAAGAAAGAAACCACCCTAATTTACTATAAAGCTACAGACATCTCAGGGATAAAAAAGGGCTACAGATGGTGAGATTATTGTTACCTATGAAGGACATTCCTCCTGATGTTCTTATTTGGGTGTCTGTTTCAAACAGAGATGTTTCAGCCAAAGCAATTATTATTTCTAGGGTGAAAACTAACATTTGTTCTGCATAAGGAAAAAAAAAATCTTTCCAGGTTCTAAAGCTCTCAAGGGTTTCAGCAGGATTGCAAAATCACAGAATATGCTGAATTGGAAGGGACCCACAAAGATCACTGAATCCAGCTCCTTGGCCCTTCACAGCTCCATCCACCATCCACCTGACAGTACTGTCCAAACAACGGTGACCTTAGTGTCACAGGTGCCTTCTGCCATCCCTGTGAAGGTAAGACCAGATTCTTGCAGTTGGACTATGTTTATAACAACAAATAAAACAAGTGAAGCCCCTTGGCTTTTTGGCCAAGTGCCAGGACCTGATCAGATCAATTTTACAAAGCTGTTGCTTTCTTTCCATGGACCTACAATACAACCGTTAGTATGTCCGTGCTTTTTTTGTTGGCTCTTTCTTCTCCTGAATAAAAGAGGGTTATTGGAGCGACATTTTATTAGTATGAAGCGAAGAACCCATGTCCTATGCCCTGGAGTGTCTGAAGGCAGTGAAAAAAGGTGATGCTAGGCACAGGAAGAGGAAAAAGGGGAGGCTGGTCTGGTGTTTGCCTAGTGCATGCTGCCTGCTGGAATAGGCTGCACACTCACTACCTCTTGATCTGGATTCTGTCTGGGACAGTGTGAGCTGACATGAGCCAAACCTTTTCCAGGACATATGCTTGCAGTTAAACATAATGGACAATTAGCAGTCCAGTGCTTAAGCGCATTTCCAGGCCATTTTTTCTAGTGCTGCAGTCATAGCTTTAGAGTCCTCTGGGCAAAAAACCACCCCACATTATACTGCATGTGACTGGTAGAGATTTCTTTTATTTTACAAGGTCTCAGGCCAGGGTTCCTTGAAGAAGCTTAAGTTTCTGCTGCTGGTTGTTTTCCCCCTTCACAGCTGTGTGTGCAATAAGGAGCCTCATTGGAATATATTTTGAGCAAACGTAGCTGTGGCAAAGTTGAGTAGAAGCTTGGGCTGAAGTACAAACAACATATAATGACAAATATTCTTATAAACTAATCACCGTTTTAACAACTCCAAGTAGAGTTATTACAAAATGCACATTATATTTGACTTCAGTATTTTTGCCTTAGTTCCTGTCTTGTGAAATAACAATAATGCTTCAATCTAGCAGAGAGCTTAAGCTAAAACTTTCCTACCTTTCTGGTATAATTGGACTGTGAAGGAATCATGCAGTGGGAAATGGTGCTGGCATCAAGGCATGGGGCCTGCAGGTGTCCAGGCAGCAGGCTGTACAACCTTCAGGCCTTCAGTCATATTTCCAGTTTTATCTTCAGATTTCTGGTGGCCCAAGACTTTTAGGAGAAAACATACTGCGCACACTTATCCTGAAAGAGGCTTGACCACAGTAGCAGAGTGGGGTCAATGAAGCTGCAGAAGTACTTGAGGGGGGAAAAAAGGATGAAATAATTATAATCACAAGTAATTCAAAGGGTGTGCATTGAGGGTTTACAAACGCTCATCCCCATCTGCATAGAATAAATAAAAGGAAAATGGACAAAAATTTTCTGTTTTCCTTCAGGGTCTCTCATTATTTTATGTTGCTATGGAGGGCAAAAGTTGTAGGGGAAGCACTAGAAATAAATACATACGGCATATCATGGAAATTATTTGTCTGTAGTAGAAAACATACTCTGGACATTAGGATTGTGCATACTTTTCATGGGAAAGAAATGGCTCTCTTGGAATGCAAACCTCCCTCATTCCTGGCCTTCGCACTGTGACATCGTAAATAATGCAGCAAGCTGCTGCCCCAAAGTCAGGAGCTTGGAAAGGAAGAAAGAGACACAGACCTTATGTCTGCCTTGGTGACCAGAGAAGTGCTGAGCAAGGCAGGGTGTGTAAGGGGGCATGTGCAGTTCAAGTCGGGAGAGAACAGCTGGGGCCGCTAGAGGAGGGTTAGGTGCGTGGTGTATGGTTCATCAAGGCAGCCAGTACCAGAGAGAGCAGAGAGCACCCCAATGCCCCAAGAGTGAGGGCAGAAGAAGCTGCTTTCTGAATTTGTGGAGCGTGGCCAGGCTGTGCAGCAGCATGCATCCCCCAGCTGTCAGCCTGGGTCACCCAGGCTCTCAGGAACACAGCCTTAGGAGTCATCCCTTTCCATTCTGCAGTGCCATAGCACAGAAGTGTTATTTGCTTTCTTCTTTTCTGTAAAGCCACTCCCTGGGTATTGATGCTTGTGTTGCTCTAGAGCCCCTTGATGTGGTCTGCAGAAAAGTCCTCAAGTTCAGGCAGTTGCACAGGCTGAGGTGAAATTCTTTCCTTTTGGAGGGGGCCTTGGGATGCACACGTCTCTTGTTTTTCTCTTTAATATATCTCTCTAACCCCAGCAGTCCTGCTCTTTACCACCCCCATTTTCTATTTCAACACATCTTTTTCCTCTTTCATTGTATCACTTGTGATCTCCTACATCCATTTGGTTTTTCTGAAGTGTTTTTCTCATCCACTTTCCATTTTTGTAGGTTGGGGAGACATGAACTGACACTTTGTTCCATTACAAAATGGGATATTTCTACCTGGCATGGAAGATCAGTGACAAAATTTGCATCTGCTTTTTCATCTAAGCCTTTTTTTCATTACCATCCTTTCTCAAAAAAAAAATTAATTAAAAAAAAAAAAAAAAAGGCAGCTTGAGATCACCTCCCTGAAGGTTTCTGGTAGTGCTAAGGAAAGAATCCCCACAAAAGAAACTTGACCATGCCACAGCTTGTGGTCTCTTCTTGTCTGACTTCCTGCTCACTTGTTTGGAGTGCATGTTCTCAGTAATATTCTTTGGATATAAGGTTTTTGCATGACGTGGAAAGGGAAGGGTGAGAATATGCATGAGTTTAGGACTTTTCCTCATGTTGGTGTAAAAGCATAAACTGGCACTTAATAAAAATAAATGGTGGTTAATAAAAAAAAACCAACCAAACAACCAAGCAAAAATTGACTTTGCATTTATTCAAAGAGGCAGAAGAGTAATTGTAAAGTACAGGTAAGCAAATTACACCTTCCTTGCTTGATCTATGAAATTCCCTCTTCCAAAGACAGGCATGTCCTCATGCTGCCAAACATACTGCGTAGTTTCAACTGATGTACTGGTACAGTAAAGTCTTTCTTTTCATATACCCATTCTTTTGCTAAGCTCTATTTTTCATGGTCACCTTTCTCCAAAATATAAAGAAGGGGAGAGACTTTAAAAAAAAAAATACCTGAGATAACAAGATACAATGTGGTCTTTTATTCTGTAAGATGACTCAGTCAACACCTTCTGTTCCTCCCTTTGCTTCTTTACCTGCACATTGAGCAAGTCAGCCAAAGCAGTTTCAGAAGTCATATCACAGAGTGATATTGAAATATGATTTAGCATTCTTGAAATGTTTAGCTGTTTCTAATACAACAGGACATGGACTATACTTGTGGAAGATCAATGTAAAAAGTTACCAAGGTAACCTTTGGAAGACCCAAATAACAAGCCTGCTATGATGAAGATATATTTCCTTGAAGCATTCTTAACAGTTTTTTCATTTGATGTGACAAGAGCACTTCTGAATTATTTCTAAATGAATTGAAAAGGAAAAATCCACATGGGGAAAATTGTTTCTTAACTTAACCTACTTTTATTCTTTTCATTAAAGAAATAATGGTGGAGATAGGGCCAATTTTAAAGCTTTAAATGAACATTTTTGTGTGTTTATAATCTGTCCGGCAGTTTGATATTTTCAATGCTTTATTTGGCTCCAATGCTTTTAAGTGATTTTTTTTTTATTTTCAGAATTCACAAGTTTTTTAGGCATCTCTTGAGTTATTTAGACCCTGAATATAAATTTCCACCATTAAAACATTTTTTGGGATATGTATTTCCTTTTCTTCCTTGCTTGGATAGCTCTAAAATGACTTTAGCTGTAAACTTGGCATGCAGTTGCTTTGGAACACAATGCCATTTTTCTGAGCATTCAAAAAGAAAATTCTCTCTGAAACAGTGAAGCCCTCCACACTCTTCCCCACATGACATGTATTTGCAAAAGAGTACTTTAGTTTAGAGTGGCAGTCCTGGTTTCATGGGAAATAACCATGAATGGCCTTTGTTATCCTCAGAGTGAGGATCTGACTGATGGCTCTTAGAAAAATTAGTATAGAAAAGAGTGTAGTTCTGGAAGCAGTTATGTGTCTTCCCATATTTTCTTACTCTCTTCCCAAGCTGAGAGGAATTATTGTGGACAGACAATAGCTCTGTCTACAACTATAAAATGAAGGATATTTGGCATGAGGTACAGGTCAGAGGTGTGCTTATGAGTCAAGGACTAGGAGTGGTGAGCAGCAGATGGTGTGGGAAAGAATTTGAGAAGCCAAATCAGTCTCTGTGAATTGTCTTTGTGGTGTGAAATCCCATTTCAGTCCTTCCTTTGCTTCCAAGCTCTGAGTGACTTGGAAACCAGTTCAGAAATAAAGCGTACAAATTCCCCATCCCTTCTTCCCACTCAGTCCATCCTAATTAATTTATAAGAAAGGCTACACAAACCAGTCTGAAAATGAGAAAGGAAAAAGAAAGCTTTTGTTTTCCCCACTCCCTCATTGCTTTTCTCCCATTTCTTAGAATACCACCCAACATTCAATTCACAATGTTGTTCACAATGAGCTTTCTTCATGCTTCCCTTAATATTGTTTCACTGTGTATAAATACTGCTGTGAAAAAAGGCTGAATGATGAAGACTGACTGCTCAGGCCAATGGCTGGGTCCTTCCTCCAGGAGGCAGGACCTGGACCTGCCCCTGCTCCAGGCAAGGTTTATTCACAGAGACTGAAAAGTGTCAAGAGTCAAAACTGTCAGACTAGCCTAGTTCAGCAGCTGGTGACCACAGCAATTCCTCAGATATGGGGAGAGGTGGATTTAGATATCTAAGGCAGAGAAACTACCATAGCCTGGTCTATCCCACTGCCAGTGAATTCTCTTCAATTAACTGAAAATAACAACTCTTTTCCTCTGATACTCCTGTGATTTTTTTTTCCCTAATAAAACCTAATACCTAATATTTAAATTGTTTTCCCAGTTAACATGAGTTTTTAATGTTTTTCTTTCGCTCAATTTTAGATACAAGCTTTATTATTAAAAATCTAATAACATAAATGTTCCCACTGTGTTTTATTAGTAAAATTGAGCATTTAGTTTATGCTAATTTAAAGCAATTACTTCCTCTTGTTTATTACTCAGGCTGTTGTCACTGTTACATAAAGAATTAAAAATGTGGGTTTATAGTCTTTCAAGCCTTGAGTAATTCCTTTCTCAGCATATTTATTTTGTGCTAAATGAATGTGTCTTTGTTCTTTCTCGTCATTTCTGCCTTCTAGTATTACTTGGTGTGCTCTGGACTAACCAGCCTTTCCGAGGGAAGAGTGGTTCAATTAAAGAACACACAGTGCAATTTATTTATTTTACCATTTGAAAATACAAGTAAACAGAGGTAATGCACCCTGGAAAGAGGAAGAAGGAAGGCTTCTCAAATGGTGGCTTCGCCTGTGTTCTTTGATTGTTTTGCTGGAGGGTGAAAATTCAGCAAAACATATGATTAGCCCATGTTTGAAAGTCTCTGTTTTGTTGGAAATGAAACACAAGCTGAACTCTGTTCCTATTCAAGCAAAGAGTATTAACACATGGTGAAATATTAGTAGCTACTTCTGTGTGACAACACTGAAGGTGCCTGCTTTGTCACTTTGTCCGAAGTCGAGGTGAACATCATCCCTGTTTATGTACATGGTTTCTCCAGGGACCCTCCTGGGCTCCTGAGGACAGAAGAGACTTGAGGGTGATGCCCCAGCTGTAGGGGGAACAGGACATTAAAGGACAAGTTAATGTCCTAATTAAATCAATCACAAGTTGTTTACCCCTTCAGAAAGCTATTTTGGTAGATACCACACTATGATGGGGTGAAAGGGGAATTACTGTCAGTATACAGTCAGTAGCCCATGGCCGGGATGAAACTTGTCAAAAACAGTGGACCCAAGTCTGGAGAAAATGTGAAAATCTTTAATGATGATCTTCTTGACAGCCTACTAGGAAAAAAGAAATATATGAGATATCTTGGAGTCATCCAGCAAGACTATAAGATGTACTGTGTTTATTTTCCTTACATGTGTCAGTTAAGAATGACCAAAGGTGGCTGGCAAACCAGAGGCCTTCAAGTCCCAGAGGAGCAGATGTCCTCAGCCCTGGTCCAGCTCTGCTCTTGCAGTGCCCAGCATCTCAGTGCTCAGGGGTCCTGGGGAGGGCTGTGGGATTCATCTCCAGCAAGCATCAGACAAGGACTGTTTTGGGAGTCCAGAACAAAACCTGCAAATCCAGGAGAGCTGGTGCTGGCTGAAATCTTCTTGGTGGGCAGTGGGCGTTGAGATGAGTCTTGGGGTCTTCTCAGATTGTGCGTAACGTAGGAGGAGAGCTGAGAAAGATTGAATAAGCTGTGAAGTGGATCACTCCAACAGCCTGGAAGGTAGTTCTTTCCAGTACTGATATTGAAAGGACAGGATGTATCAGCGATTTAAAGGGACAGGAAGACTGATTCGGTGATCAGAATTTGATTTTACTGAGGTTTCCAAAATGCTTATATACTATTTCATGGTTAGAAATTTCTTGCTACAATCATTATGTTAAACATTACAAAGACAAACATTTTACAAACATCTCTTGCTTGCAGAGAGTGATTCAATCTTCTTCTTCCTGACACCAGTCTTGATCTACTCAACTTGTAATCTTCAAAGTTCTGTTTGCTTCTGCCAAGGCATCTTTGTTATCAGACTGGCTATGCTAATTAAATTCACAGTATTCTCTGTCCTGTGTATCCCAGAAAGGATTTTGGAATTATAGAGAAGCTGACTGGAGTAAGTGGCTTATTTTTATCCAATATAATACAGTATTTAGCACCCCAAGTATGATGTTTGCACTTAGATTTTTGTGTAAACTAAATCACATTACATTACACTCTTGGTTTTTATATTTCTACTTAATTTATTTATTGATGGCAATTGTTTATATCAGACTGCACATGCAATGTCTAAACTTCTTTGGATCATTTATACTAGGAATAGCTTTGGCTACTGAAAGTGGCAAAGATTTATATTTCATACATATCTGAGAATATCAAGGACTAGAAAATACTTTCTGAGCACAACAGAGCAAGTTTTAAATATCTTTTGAAAAGGAAACCAAAGAAAACTTACTTATGCCAATAGACGATCATATAGACTGAGCATAAAACGTTAAGAAGCGTATGGGCTATATATATTAACTTAAAAATGAAAACTAAAAGACATTTTACTGATTGAGTTCTGGAAAACTAACAGATGTGAAAAGACATGGTTATTTAAAGGCTGAAAAAGGAACTCAAATACTCTTAGATTCTGACTCTGTTTCAGTGAGTGAACAAATGCAGTCCTTACTCCACAGAAATGTAACCTGTCATTCCAATGCTAAACACAGTCTGAGGAAAGGAAAACACTTCATCTGATTGTTTCATGGCCATCTCCCACACTCAAACTGTATCTTGAAGTGAAATCTAGTGTGGGCAAGCTACAAAAGAGACTCTTTCCAAGTTCAAAGACAGTATGAATTGTTATAGTTCGCTTCCAGGGAGGGACTGAAGCCCATTGATCTCCTAACAGGCCAGCTGAGGGTATTGCAATCTTTCACCCTGCTGGGGAAGCTGTCACTGACTGTGAGCACTGTGGCACTCCCAGCAAGTGGCTGCTGCTGAGCCCCATCTTGTGCAGGGAAACAGGCCCTGATGGAGAACTACAGCTTTCTCCTCACTTTTCTGAGACTTCTTTGTGGCACTGGTTTTCTTCCTCGTGCAGTAGTTAGTTTTCTTCATTTCAGGAAAACTCTGTGTACTCTTGGCATAGCTGCAGTAATATGTATGAAAATCTCTTTACTCCAGCTTGGCATCACCTGGCCATAGTTCGAGTGCCAGGTGTTAATGGTGTTCTGCTCTGAGTTCATACAGACAATTTCAGGGCAAAGGCACAGCATTAAACTGATTACCAGATTACATTTTGTTTGTTAAATTTTTACTGCCAACAGCTTATAGCCTCTCTGGAGACAGATGATTATGTTTTCCACCCTATTATGAAAATAAATCTCTCTTCCTCAGGATGCCTTTTCTGTTTTAACAAAATTGAGTATCTTATCTTTTGAGAGACTTGCTGTGGTTAAATCACTGCCTATATTTCCTTTAGCAGTGATTTCAAAGGAGTTTGGAAAGAGGGTAAAACTTTCTGCAACACGCTGATTTGTCTTATTAATTAATAAGGCTGAATAGAGCCAAAAGTATAACTTCCAGAATATCCACCTTCAGCCTGGCATGGTTCTGTGTTGTTTCCAGTGTCATTTAAGTATGCTGTTATATTTCCAGGACTTCAGATTGTTTTTTACGTGATGTTATAGGACAGCATTTTTCAAATAGATGATTTTTGGTGCAAATAATTTGCAAAGGCATCCTTGATTCTTGTGGAGGCACATGCAAACATTCTTCCTGATATTCGGCTTCTTCTATTAAAGAGACACGTAAGGGAATGAACAGCACTTCATATTTTAACAACAGGGAAACACTCCTCTAGGATGTGCCCTTTTCATATTTTCAGGTGCTAAGTGTGCCTCTGGTACTGCTGAGAGCCTCTGGACCTCTGGTACATGAACCTCTTGAGAACCCCAGCTGCAGAGACTGCACAAATATGTTAGAGCAGCACTGTTTGGATCCCACCACACAGAAAGATTCTTGTTTAATATTTCCAGCTGAGGGTGGAAATATATCCTTCCAGCTTGGAATGATCTCTGGGGTATTAACTAAACACTGCCAGGTTTATGGCCAAACTGAAATGTGGAAATCATTGGTTAATGTCCCTTTTGTGCAACTTCTTAGCTAATTACTTAATTCTGAGCACATGAGGTCTTCCCTTGACCACGTGTGGTCACTGTCAGTTTTCTGACACTTCAGCTACATGACTGGTCTTGTAAGATGGAAATTTTGTTTGAAATAGTATGTTTTATTCTGTGTTCAGGCTGTGGTTTGACATGATTATTTAGGGTGTTTCATACCCTATCTAATGGACACAAATTGTGAGGTGCTGGGCAAACTCACTCTGCTGGTTCATACTGGTTAAAAATGTATGTAGGAGGTATGTCTTGTCCTAGACTTACACAGACTGTTTGAATTCTTATTATATAAGCTATATGTAAGATATTACACGAAGTAATATGTAATTTCCTTTGGCTATGATATTGTTTGTCCTCCTGTGGCTGGCAAGAAATCAAGTACCTAACATATTTTTCACTCTGATTCAGCATAATGCAGAGGTGTTCACATCTGATATCAGATTTGTGCTGCTGGGTGATCCAGTAATACAGCTTCTGTATCCATTACCATGATTTATGTCACTTTTATGGGAGAACCTAATCCAAAAATGAGCAGAACTCTTTCTGAAGTCAGACGGCTTTGGATCAAGTCAGTCTCTCATTTGCCTTGCTCCCTCCAGCTTGAAACAGACTGGGGACCTTAACAGGTTTTAAAAGAGCACTTCATTTTTCAAGAGAATGATTTTAACTTAAGCTCATTTAGTAAAATGCTATAAAAGTGAATTTGCCACAAATGAGGAGCAGTGCATTTTATATTTAACAGTGGAATATCTTAACTAATTTTTTAACTGATGTATTTATGGGTTTTTTGAAAGTAATCTTCAGTGTAGTTATTGATTTGTTCATGCATTAATCCTGGGGACAGCAGGGAAGGAACACGTGGTGTGATATCAGTCATGAGCTCACCCTGACTCAAAGGTGACCTCAGCCTAAGACAGATAGCTAAGGCATCTAACAGCAGTATCTGCTTAAGCTACAAAAATTAGATGTAGTTTGGGATTTCAAAGACCTCAAATTATGGGAGAGTTTCAATGAGGTTTTAGTTTCCACCTGGATTAATTACAGTGCTCTGTTGCCATAGGATGCTGCTGGTTTCTTTTCCTAGTAGCAAACCTGAATGCATTTCTAATTCTCTAGACCACAACCCTTTCCCAAATTCATACCAGTGATAAGGCTTGCGACAGGAGTAAAAAATAAAATCTGCTCACAAAGCTGTGCCTCAAACATTTTCAGGCCCATTGAATATTCCCAGGATACATTTCTCCACCTTGTCCTTCCAAAGGAGGGCACCTGCCACACCGAGCAGGGCTGGTCTTGTCATAGAGTTGGGGAGGTTTCACTTGGCAGTGAAACTGCATTGCCTCATCTCTCCAGATAATCATTCACCTGATTACACACATGTAGGGAGATGTTTTATTGACCAGGAGTTTGGACAACTCAGGCTTGGCCTAACTGGCCTAACAGAGGCCTAGCAGAGGCCTGCAAGGGCCTGCAGGGGCCTATGCCCTTGAAGTCACCTTGAAAGGATAGAGTCATGAAGGTGGAAATAGCCTGAAACTCTATCCTCTTTGTTCAAGATTTATACCAATAGTATAATAGTTTGGACACAGGTCGAGAAATTGAAACCAATTAGACTGAGTGTTCTACAATTAAAAATGTAAACAATTTATCAGTGTATAAAATAGAATTGTTGCAAAATAAACAGAGTCTACCATTAAACTGTATCACTGAGAATGGTGTTCTTCAGCCAGCTCCTCGATTGGGTCCATTCTTCACACACACATGCTGCTGGCTGCAGACTCACAATGTGACATGCTGAAGCCACAAAAAAAGGCTGCAGATTGTTGTGGGAATAGTTGGAAAAACCAGTCAGCAGGTGTTTGTGACATTGCCTTTGAGTTTGTGCATTCTCCTGTTTCCCTGGAACATGGCAGCCATAGACCTGAAGGCTTGGAAGTGGAAGGGGAACAATGAAGCCAGTTTAGGTAGTATTATGGGTATGTAGGACACACTGAAAAAGGAGATTATTGAGTGATGGCAGTATTGATTAACAAAAAATTGGCTGCAAAATTTACAATAACCCCCTGCACTAGTACAGGCTGGGACCTGATCTGCTGGAAAGCAGCTCTGTGGAGAAGGACCTGGAGGTGCTGGTGAACAGCCATCTGTCCGTGAGCCAGCAGTGTGCCCTGGGGGCCAAGAAGGCCAGTGGTATCCTGTTCCTGTTCCTAATGCCACCAGCAGGTGGAGGGAGGTGATTCTGCCCCTCTGTTCAGCCCTGGTGAGGCNGGAGATTATTGAGTGATGGCAGTATTGATTAACAAAAAATTGGCTGCAAAATTTACAATAACCCCCTGCACTAGTACAGGCTGGGACCTGATCTGCTGGAAAGCAGCTCTGTGGAGAAGGACCTGGAGGTGCTGGTGAACAGCCATCTGTCCGTGAGCCAGCAGTGTGCCCTGGGGGCCAAGAAGGCCAGTGGTATCCTGTTCCTAATGCACCAGCAGGTGGAGGGAGGTGATTCTGCCCCTCTGTTCAGCCCTGGTGAGGCCACAGCTACAGTGCTGTGTCCAGTTCTGGGCTCCTCAGTATAAGATCACAGAATCACTAGGTTGGAAGAGACCTTCAAGATCATTGAGTCCAACCCGTGCCCTAAGTCCTCAACTAAACCATGTATTCAAGTGCCACATCCAGGCTTTTTTAAAACCCATCCAGAGATGGTGACTCCACCACCTCCCCAGGCAGGCCATTCCAATACTTTATCACCCTTTCTGTGAAGAACGTCTTTCTAATATCCAACCTAATTTTTCCTTGACACAGCTNGTGCCCTAAGTCCTCAACTAAACCATGTATTCAAGTGCCACATCCAGGCTTTTTTAAAACCCATCCAGAGATGGTGACTCCACCACCTCCCCAGGCAGGCCATTCCAATACTTTATCACCCTTTCTGTGAAGAACGTCTTTCTAATATCCAACCTAATTTTTCCTTGACACAGCTTCAGACTTGTCCCCTCATTCTGTCAGTTGCTGCCTGGAGAAAGAGACCAATCCTCACCTGACTACAGCCACCCTTCAGGAAGTTGTAGAGTGAGGTCACCCCTGAGTCTCCTTTTCTCCAGGCTAAACACCCCCAGCTCCCTCAGCTGTTCTTCACACAGCTTGTGTTTCCAGCCCCTCTCCAGCCTCATTGCCTCCTCTGAACGTGTCCTTCCCAAACTGAGGGGCCCAGAACTGGACACAGCACTCAAGATGCTCCTCACCAGTGCTGAGTACAGGGGAAGAATGACCTCCCTGCTCCTGCTGGCCACGCTGTTCCCGATACAGGCCAGGATGCCAAAAGATGGACACGGAGCTCCTGGACTTGGATCCACTGGAGGGTAACAAAGATGATTAAGGGACGGGAGTATCTCTCGTGGGAGGAAGAGCTGGGGAAGCTGGGCCTGTTCAGCCAGGAAGAGAGTACTGAGAGAGGATCTCATCAATGTCTGTTAGTATCTGCAGGGAGGGTGCCAAGAGGATGGAACCAGGCTCTGCTCAGTGGTGCTGAACAATAGGACAAGAGGCAATGGGCAGAAACTTATGCATAGAAAGTTCCACCTGAAGGTAAAGAACTGTTCTGCTGTGTAGGTGACTTGAGCACTGGAACAGATTGCTCAGAGAGGCTGTGGAGTCTCTCTCCTGGAGATATTCCAAACTGTCTGGACTCAATCCCTTGCCATGTGGTCCAGGATGACCCTGCTTGATCAGGGAAATTGGAGCTGATGACCCACCGTGGTTCCTTCCAACCTTTCCCATTATGTGGTTCTGTGATTTGCTTCATCTGTCCTTCTCCCACTGTGTGCCATTTTACCTCTGTGATCTCTATTAGGACAAGAGTATTTTCCGTTTTTCTTTGCTGATTAGAGACATGAAAAGGCTTAAAGATGTATTTATTAATTTATTGCAAAACCAGTGCCCTGTTTTCATCCAGATCCCACACTGCTTAGGAATGTCAGTGGGTGAGATGGAAGATAAAGCATCAGGAGGAACAGGAGAGTCTCCTAGTCTGAGAGCTGATTTGAGAGAGCAAATGCAGGTGTCAGGAAAGCCACTGGGGACTGGGGGAGGGACACAGTGTGGGCAAGCATGAGTACCAATTGAGATTAAGAGACACATTCATGGCACTCAAACGTGAAGAAAGATCAGGTGGGAGGACATGCAGAGCCTCGGGCAAAGCAAGAGAAGCAGAGGATGGTGGTGTGGGGAGATGGGGCATAGAGAGACTGGCAAACAACATGAGGAGACAGTCATGGGAAACTGAGCACATGAAGGTCCCAGTAGTAAGGAAAGGAAAAGAAAAACCGTAACAGTGGTGTTTTTAATCAAATTAACAGTAAAAAGAATTTTTAAAAATTAAAGAAGGGATTAACGACAGAGACAGAAAGAAACAAAGCATAGTGATTATGTGTAAAGAGAAAGCTCAGAAGAAATTTTAGAAGAGGAATAGTTCTGATTTAATAATTAAATCTGTATTGTAGGTCTGTATTGACAAGGAGCAAATGGTGTCCTTTGAAGGGTGCCTTCTTAAATTAGTGTTTCTTCCTCATCAGTAAGAAATAGGTCTGTGTCTTTTCACCCCCTACAAAACTTTCTCTAAAATTTTTTTGCTCAAAAGGAAATTTTTATTTTTTCAGAAGAACAAAAATTCTGCTTAAACTGACTGAGATTGCTTTTTCTTTTAATCTCTTGGTTTGTCTAAGGAGCTGAAAAATCAGTCTAAGGCTCTGCCAGAGCAGTTACAGGTACTTCGCAAGCTGCAGAAGTTCATCCCTCTCCAGGACAGGCTGAAACACATCTCTTAGCAAGGCAGAGTGGAAGCCCGCACAGAGTTACTGAGTTACAAGCATTTCCCTGGAACTCACTGACACGACTTCAAACATCCCTCATTTCCACTACTTGGCTAAGGATTTGTTCAGCACGTCCTGAAGAGAATAACAAAGTGCCTTCATACCCATGAGCTGCTGCCAGGCTGATCCTGAGGACCGTGCTGAATTTCACTGCTCTGCAGTAGGGATCCTCCTGCCAACAACGGGTATATTTCAGCAGTGCACTGAGTGTGACCTCTTGCTTTCAAGCAGGCACAGCTCTGATGCTGGCAGGGGGCCAGATGAGTGCAGTGTAGGGCCAGTTTGCTGATTCACATCAGCCATACATCTTCCCACACCAGAAATCCTCAGCTGACCTGTAACCAATGCAAAGGAAGATGGACCCATTGCTAATGCTGTTACTCACTCCACCTTTTATATCAAAGTCTTATGAATCAGTGATGCACTGCAGGATGGGTCTATACAGCTAATCAAAAGCAGAGCTCACACCTTCCTCAATTTTCAAGCTGAAAACATCTAAATCTAATGGGAAAAGACTAACAATACATGAAATTAATCATTGCAATATATTGTCTGCTGGTTCGCTAGGACATCAGAGTATTCCTGCTTAAACTGAAAATGCAAATGTTAGCTGGATGTGAGCATGCAGGCAGTTACTGGAAAGAAGGGGCAGATTCTGTGTGTTCTTTCTTTTGATTCAAGATACCAAACTACTGCACATGCGGGAGAAGAAATACACTTGAATTCTGCTTTCCACTTTGGGCAGCTACTACCTCATCATTTCCATTCCAAATGTTTGGTTTTTTGTTTATATTTTCTCATCTCTTTCCTAGGACACATGGTTTCTCCAGAACAAATTCTCCCTGCTAAAGATCTGTAATGTGTTAGAACTTATTTCTCCAGCCAAAACAACAATCTGTGAAATGATTTCTGCATTATGAAAACAAGCCAACTACAAAAAGTTGGTAAAAATCAAGGTACTAATTTGTTATTTGCTCTGTAGTCTGCTGGGAGAATGAAAATAAAAAGACTATCAATGCCTCAGGAGGATAGTGAAAACTCTTATTGCCCAGGAAACAGAAATTTACATTAAAACTTTGTGGATACCAACCCTGTGCATGTTTCACCCTGTTTTAAAACAAGACAATTTTTTTTTTTTTGATGGTGGGAGCTTTTCCTAGGATACAGAAATGATGAAGACCAAGAGAGCAATCAAAATACACTGTCTTACAACTCTTTGTGATCTGATTTTCTGTCCTCATGCTGCTTGCCCAAATCGGTCCAACTGGAAGTGCCTTGATTTCATGTGACAAGCTTTGTGATGCACTTGTGAGGTGGCAGCTGAGCTCCCCCACCACCCCAAATTTCAGACAGGGACTGGTGTTGCAGTTAATAGATGTAACACACCCGTAAGTAGTGCATGACCCGAGGCAGCTGACTTCCCAACAGAAGATTATCTCTCTGCTTGAGAGATAGGAAAAGTCTGATGGCTCCAACATTTCTGAATTGCAAATTGCAGCTTTGAATAAAACAGACACATATAGCCATTTATTTATTTATTTATTATGGTTAGACCATTGACATTTATTTAAAACTTGAGAATGAAATCCACTTGGTACTTGCATATGAGTGTTTTACATTTATATAAAGTTAGCTTTATACTTTGGGGGGAAGGAGAGTAAAGGCAGGCAGGCACAGTGCTTTAGCACCCTGTACAGCAGCTCAGTCACATGCAGGTTTAGTCATTGCCATGGTTGGGACTGGTGTGACTTGGGTGCAGTGCTCTCCTATGCTTAGACTCTGTGAGTACAAGACATGCTAGCTCTGTACCTCACACTACACAAGTGGACACCTGCCTCACCCAGAAGCCACAGATGAGCAGCAGCTCACTTCCTTTGTGCTCCTGTCTTGTGGGGATGCTGTTTATAGTGAGCAGGGACTGGGACTCGCCAGGACCCACATCCCCAGGATGCTGCCACAGCTCTGTGGCACCTGCTGCCAGGATCAGCTCAGCTGTGTCTGCCTAGAGCACCTCCTGCTCCTGGAGTGACAGTGAAAGTGAGGGAGAATGCAGGGAGTCACCTCCAGGGATTTTTCATGTGTTTCTTTTCATATTGCTATTAATAAGTATTAATCTGCTTGCAAGTCTGGATGAGAGAAATTCAGTGCAGCTTTACTGAGCACAATACAGCCCAGCTACACCAAATGACTCTCTAGAGGCATTGTGTTGCAAGTGTGGACTGGCTGGTACAAGTTATGTCTTGGGAAGGCCCGGGAGTCTCCAAAACAAAAATCCACCCATCTGGAATCACTTGAATGAGAGCCCATGATTTCTAAATCCCTAAGCACCAGATCCTACAGTCTGCACATACCCAAAAGTATAATTAACATTGACAGGGGCAACAGCTGCATCAAACAATCTCGAAATGAGAGCTTACTTGTGTTAAATACAGATTAAATTCCAAATTTAAAGCAGCAGTCAAGTTTTTAATTGCTCCTTTCAGCTGTGGTTTTCTAAGAAGCAGAAAATGATGCACAAGTGTTGGTTAACTTGGAAAAGTCTATTCTGAAAGGAGATTTTACAAAATGTTCAGAATAATAAAAGAGAGCCATTTTTGCATTGTGCCAGAAAAACTCCAAGTTAACAAAAAAAATCTGGCTCCAAGCCGGACCACCAAAATAGAAACTAAAGATAGTGCTACAAATATAGTCTCAGAAATTGGTTCACATAATTTGGTTCTCCTCTAAGTAAAGAGAGAAGTTATTTAAAATTCATGTTTTAAAAATGTTTTGAAACATTCCTCTTGTATTGCAGGCCACCTTCATTAATGTAAAAATCAAGTCTCATGTTTTGTTAGCATACACCTTTATGCAGTAAAAAGTGCATGAAAAGATTATTATAATGTATTTCTAGGGCTTTGCAGTAAAGTGACAGAATTTCTGTGCAAATTCCTAGATCAATCAATTTTCCTTTCAGGGAGGAAAAAAAGAACAAAACATCTTAGAATAATTGAGATGACTTTTTCTGTTTTATAGGAACTGCTGTTTTCTGGAAGAAACAAATAACTTTTCTGATGCCACAACCTGTTAAAAGAACGTATCTTCAACAATGAAAACACTCAATTGGAAAACTGGAAACAAATAAATGTATGTGAGCGTTCTGAACATAAGAGGCTCATCTGTTGAGAAAAAATGGAGTATTTTTTACATAGTTGGAGTAGGAGCAGCTTCCCTTTGAACAAAATGGGTTGAATATTTTTTTGACATTAACACTGCATCCTAGGTCAGGTAGCTAAGCTTTGCTTTAAAAAAATGAGAAGTAAAAGCTTGCACTGTAAAGAACAGCACAGTGTGTTGGAGGACAAGAGACATGACAGGAACAAAATAAACTCAGAGACACACACACAGAAGGTGAGCTTCTCTTACCCACTACACCTAGCAGAGGTATTTAGAGATGCTGGAAGCACCTTCATTCAGAAGAAATTAGAAGGAACACAGGGGTATTTGGAAATGTGTGGGTTGTATCATTATCTTTAAAGGAAACACTGAGAAACTGCCAAGGACAAACTAGACAGAACAACAGGAGGTAAAATCCAGCATATATAAAAGCAAAAGAGAGCACATGGAAAGTAAACCATGAGTTTATCTAGGAGAGCTCTAAAGAGTTTCTGTTCAGGGCATTGCCACTGACTGCCCCTGGGAACTCCTAGTCAAAAGAAAAAAATAAGAAAAAAAAAAGGAAAAAAAAAAGAAAAAAGAAAAAANGGAAAAACAAAAAAGTAATTCCAGGACAAAGACTGTAGTAACTGCAACAGGAAACAACACAGGGAACAAATATTAATATGCTACCCTCAACAATTTGATCTGTACAATGCTTCTTTATAGTTTATGACTCAGTATTGACTGTCCTTAACACAACACACAACAAAGTCTTACAGATTCTGCTATTTCCTTACTGCTTGAAAGAAGCCTCCAAATAAGAGTATTTTCCCTAGTTTACTGTTGACTATGTTTTCAACAGCCTCCTGTGGCTCTGTAGTTACAATTTCCAATACTTACACACAAATTTGCCAAACTCATATTTTCTAGACATCAACTAAATTTCTGCTTCTACCATGAGCTCAGGCAGTCGTTGTGCAGCCCTGGCACAGCACAATGTGATTCCCACCAGGCCCTCAGCCACAGTTCACCCAAATCTCCCAGCAGCACCAACTGTTCCAGCACCACTTGGAACTCTGCAAGCCCAGGTGTCACAAGGAACAGGGGTGGTGAACTGATCCCTTCCTCCTGCCAAACCTCCACAGCAAGCACAGCAAAGAGACAAGGAGGGATAGCAGGGAATCTAAAGCCAGCCTCAAACTTCACCCCTTTTCTGGAGCTCTGTGTAAGTACTAGTGTGTGGGGTGGATGCATTTCCTACTTCATCAAATCCCTGGAATGGACACCATAGGTGAAAGTTATTGAATATTGACAACTTTCCCATCCCAAAGGGCTCACTCCTCCTCACTGACCCACCCAGGTGCTGCTGACTCTTTGCCTCTAGTTCTGCCTGTTTTCAAGGGGTGCAGCAACAGAGAGGAGAACATGAGGTAAATGGTGCTCTCTGAAGCTACCTAAGTCAGCCCAGCCTCACCACGATGCCTGAAATTGCTCTCCTTTTCACAGTGGCATCTCTCCCACAGATTGGGATGGGGGAATGTGGAAAGAGGGGAGGAGGAGGGAAAATGACAAATCAGATTAGGTCCTTTGATTGCTGTGCATAAAATAATTAATCAATAATGACACTGTAAACCTGTGGTGCAACTTCACAGGCATTAAAATATGAATACATCAGTTAATTTAATTGCCAGTAGTCTTGAGCTGAGCAAGCTCACAGAAGAAGTATCTGCAGCTAACATTTCAAAGCTTTCAGTTCTTGCTTGACAGGGCCCATCACTTGTATCACTAGTTTTAAAACACTACATCAAAAAGGCACACATGCTCAAGGCAGCAACACTATCTCAAGGAAGTCACTTCTGCATTTTGAAAGGGAATTAAGCCATGTTTTACTTTCCTGTGGCTTGCCAGGTTAAGCCACAGAGTGAGCCATCTTACCAGGACACATCTGTCATGTAATTTTTACCTCCTACCACAGTCAAATCTTCTCATGCCCTTGCCATTCAATATATGCACAGCAGCGCACGCTGTGATACTCTCCTGAGCAACACAAGCCAGAGCAGCAAGTAGGTTTACCTTTTCTGGTCCTCTACAACTGGGAGATATTAACCAGGCTATAACAAACAATTCCCAGACTTAGAAAAGCTGAGTAGCATTACACTTTTCTTACACTCAACAGTAAACATCTCAGCCATCTTCACCTCTTTCTCAGTTCCAGCATTTGTTGCAGGAGCTTCAGAGAATAAGGTGCCATGAGTGAAACTGCAGAACACTTGGGGGAGAGGGAAGCAACACCAAAAAGTTTCTTTGTTTCCATGCTCTGTAGAAACTGCTTATTCAGGGACTATAGGCTGGAGAAATCAAGAGAAACAAAGAAGTACTGTGTATCCAAGCCCAGCAGTTCTGGTGCTGTGAACCAGTGGGAAGCAGGTGACCCAAAGTCTAGTTCTCAGCTTCTCCATTTAGGGAAGCACTCAGTATGAACAGCTTCCTCATACAAGAGGCAGGTAAAGGAGATGCTTATCCATTCCCCCCCATCTGCTGGGGAACAACTGAGATTATTTATACCTCTGTGCAACACAGGCCTGTGAACGACTTGTGCTGTTCTCAGCAGTGCAAGTGTTGTAATGTGCTAAGGGTTTGTTTCCAATGCTTTGAGCACTGACAAAAAACCCCAAACAAATCAAACATGTTTTTAAATGCTTGCTAACAAAAGTAAAAAACATTTTGTCTTAACACGTGGGTAAACTGTATTGTTCTATAATAATACTGAAAGATTCAATTTTACTCCATTTCATTTTCAGGTAATCAAAATGTTTAAAACAGAAAATGCATGGTAGGAAACGGTGCATATCAAGTATCACCCATTGTTCTCTCCGAAAGCATTTGCAACCATATTCCAGTCATACAATGAAAGTACATTGGGGCTGTGTGGTTTTCTGTTGTTTTGGGTTTGTTTTTATTTTTTAAAGCATGCTAAGGCACAAGAAGAAGAGTGGTCCTTTATGGTCCCTCCTTGGGCTTCATAGTTCTGCAATTAGTTCTATGAAATGTCCTCAAGCTTGGTGGGTCAGCATCACTGACAGCCTGGTCAGCTTCACCTGCTGGCCAGGGCTCCTTTTTCTGCTCATATACTGGCCACCTGCAGCAATACTGATACACATGTCATTTACTTTCTGCAGCCAAATCTGACTGAGATACTCTGCCCAAAGCTATTTCACTGGCCAATACCACACTAACCCACAAAGCTCCATCTTCTTTTCCTCAATGGGAAAGTAAGCAACAGACTGGGTACCCTCAAAGTCACTATTTTTGCCCTTGAATACCACCAATTTTTTTGTGCTGCCCCTGGAAAACTTCAGGATCTTACCAGATGTAAAGTCACCCATTTCTCCCAGCATTACCCCATGTAATGGTAGTGAGATTTCCCCTCAATTACAATACTCAATTACAAGGTCACATATCTCACCTGGGACACTGCTGATGAGGGAGAAAGGAAAATGACACAGGGAACAAAAACTAAATGCTTCTCCCAATCCAATACCACTTCAAGGAAACTATTGCTTCAAGTCCATTCAGTCACACCAAGTGCAGCAGGACACACACCTGCATGCCCTGAGCAAAGGCACCCTCAGAGGTTTCCCCACCTCAAATTGACCTTATTTTATTATTGCCAGTGTAGAGTTGCAAACATCTGTAATCCCAGCACCCCTGTTAAGTACTTATATGATTGTTATTCCACAGCTAAAAGCTGAAGAAAAAAAAAATCCCTTCTGTTAGCAGTGCATAGACCATCCCAGGGACAGGTACACAGTAAGGAATCATCTGCCTGCCCTGGTGGTATTTCTTTGTTCTAAACACAATCAATGACATTTCAGTGTTACAAAGTCAAAAAACCCAGGAGCTGAAACTGGGCAGGTATGGTAGAAAACACATGCCAGAATGCCCAAGTGCAAGGCGGGAAGTTTTAGGCAGAGGAGGTTTGAACTCTTAGCTCATGTTACAGAACTGCCATTTGAAGTGGCAAGTGGAATCTTCTACACCTGTAGGTTCAGATAAAATGCTCATATTGCGTGGTTCAGAAAATAAAAAAAAAATCTGGAAACTGAATATGATCCAGGATTTGCTTTGAATGAAAAAAAAAAAAAAAAAAAAAAAAAAGGAAGAAAAAAGCTACCTAAGTTTTGTGGAAAGGATTTTATGGACACAAATGTTTGCTATTAAAAAACTTAAAGAAAACACTTTGGTGTTTCTATGTAAACATTCCCCTGCTGCCTCGAAAATATTGACACAGCAACAGTGCACTGAGACATTGCAGAAAACAAAGTATTCCTTAAAGTAAAGGAAGAGCTACAACCACCAAAAAAGGTAAAAGCACTTATTGAATTATTTCAAGTTTACAAATTGTAAATATATTCATGCTATTTAAATCTGCTGCTCTTTAGCTGATTGCGCAGTAAACTCCTAAACTGCACGAATGCCAATCAAGGGTTTTGATGAGAATTCCCAGGTGAAAGAAAAAAAAAATGCTAGACCCAAAAGACTTTATGGATCAAATGTCTGTTACTGGGTTGGGCTGAGGCATGCTAAACTTCATGATAGGGTAAAACCAAACCTGGGTACCAAAACAAGAGGGGAAAAGATGATCTTTATAGTTTTGTCAGCCAAGTTTTCAGAGACCTAATTTCTTCATAGTAAGAGTTACCAAAAGCACTCCCACGGACACTACCAAATTGTTGCAGTCCCTGTTAAGCGTGTAACCTGAAAAGAAGTTTGGTAACTTCATTAGGCAACATTTCCACCAACACCAAGCCTGTTAGAACTGAGGAACATTCCTTCCATCAAGGGTTACAACAGTCTCTGGGGCTTTTGGGTTTGATTTTACCGGAAGAGTGGGAAAAAAAAAAAAAAGCTGCCAATTCCATCGGCTTCTCAAAACCACACAAGCCTTGTAGGTAGCTGGGGAGCCTCCTGTGTGCTCTCCACCCAGGCACACTTAAAGACACACTCTGACTTCTGTCATGCTAGACCACACAACTTGGCAGAACTACCCACACGGAGAGAAAGGCTCCACACATAGAGACAGACTGATCAGACGCTGCCCCCAGAAGATGTCTGCTGTGCTCACCAGATTTTTTATAAAGATACTCTGCCCAAAGCTTTTCCATTGGCCAATACCACACTAACCCAAGTAGGGGAGAGATTATTTGAGACAGCAGAAGATGGGAAAGCAATGTTTGAAGCTTAGATTGGAGTCACACTAAGTAACCGAGAAGATCTCATCAGAGGCTGGAAGTAATTTTGCTCAAATGCAGATGCAACTGGCTACTTTACATGCTAAACATTCTGCTATCACCTTGTCTTTAAGGACGCATCATTGCACTAATAAGGCCAGAAGAGTAATAACAGCCTTGTCTTTTCAGATGCTTCAAATACCTCAACCTGACCTGCTGCACGCTGGTGGAAGGTAGAAATCCCAATTATTTGACTCTGTTTCTACTACAGCTCAACTCTGAATTCCCCAAGCATGTCAGCTTACTTAAAGAATTACATATTTTAGTCTTATCCCTACATTGCAACTCATTTTGTGCTGTCAGAATCACACTGTACTTATTTTGATTTATTCTTTGCAACGAAAATGCATATAAATCTAGCATATGAAAAAGCATATCTGCAGGAAAAAAAAGCTATCCTGCTAGAAATTCCTAAAAATAAACTTATTTGAAATTACTCCTCAAAAGTATGCTCCTTAATCCTAGATAACTGAGAGAAAACTGTTTTCCCATAAGTTGGTGGTCCTCCCAAACAAATCAGTTCCTACACACTTCACAAATACTCCCAACTGGAAATTCCACCAGCCTTAGTGAAAAGCTCTGAGGTACCTTTGTACAAATGCTCAAAATCTTTTGAGCAAAGTGTAAGAAAGTGCAGCTATACCAAAGATATCCCACATGCTATAAAACGGCACTTACAGAAATAGTATTTATAGAAAAATAATTCCTGTGTATCACTGGTTTCCACTGCAGATCACAGTTGGTCCAAGAGTCATGGTTCAATCCCAAGCCTCTCTACACTCACACAGCACTTAGTTAAAGGGTTATCCCCAGTGTCAAGGATGGAGGCAAATCAGTGCAGTAACTTAACTGATGAAATTTGAAGAAACACCACGAAGTCCAACATTTTAATGTGAAACTAGTGTAGAATGGAATTTCCTGCAGAATCTTACAACACAGCAATGCAAAGCAAAGCACACACACAACAATAAATCCTAAAGCAAGGATGTACAAGGACCACAGTGAAATTACAGGGTGGCTCAGAGTGAGGAAAAAAACCAGCAAAGAGGGGAGGAGGTCCCACATGCTGCAAAAACATCACTGCCAAGAACATGAAACACCATTTCATTATGAAAGCAGGCAACAACTTTAAAGCAGCCACTGGAAACCAAGGTAGAGCTCTGGCAATTCTCTACAGCAGATATGGAAGACAGGGTGGTCCAAGCCAGAACCAGGAGACTGGGCGGTGACAGAGTGCCAGGAAGGGCACCAGACTGTATGAAAGCTGGAGAGAGCAACAAACAAACCCAAAAGATTCTTGGCAGAAGGACTCGGCAAAGAACATTAGGAAGTGTTTTAGACTCCAGCTGACTATGCTGCTCCCAAAGAGGACACAAAACCCGAAACTGTTGCTGCTTTGCTGCTCTGAGTCTGTATGCTAAGACCGACACTTGTACAACTCATCAGGGAGACAGATGAGACCAGTTTTTGCTCACCCTTCCTCACTCCACATTGACCTCTTCCCAAACCTCTCCCTAAATCCTGCCACTATCAGCACTTGCTCGGGCAGAGATGCCTGCAGTGATGCAGCAGCCATGCTGTTCATGTAGCAATGATGGTAACAAACACAGCACAGACCAGTGAGTAACCAAGTTCTGATGTCTTAAAACAGGAGGGCAAGGGAAAAATAGCATGAGTGATATGATGACTGAGCTTAAGCTCCTTCTTGAAAACAAAAAGTACTACTGTAATATGTGTAAAAGTGCTCTATATTCTATTGTATCAAATGCAGGAATCTCAGCATTCACTAGATCAGTTTCAGTTTGGAGGCCATTAAGATACTGGTATTTTAGTACAGAAACTATTTCATTTTCAAGGCCTGATATGTGCTATCACTGTCTCAAAAACAGCCAGATGAATAAGCTTCGAGTACAGCTACATTATGAAGTCTTTATGCAAAATATTGGAAAGAAATTCCAAAGGCTGATTTATTTTCACTTGTCAGTTAAAATTGAATTGTGCTCTAATAACGGAAAACCAGAAATTGTGCAAAAAGTCATGTGGTAAAAAAAGTGAATACAAAAGCGCAGTGGCAATATGAGAACAAGGGAGGAAAAAACCCGATAAGATTAAGAATAGCATTTAAATATAAAAATTTATTTAGGTGAAGTCACAAACAGTTTGATATCAATTTACAAACACCTTATGTTATGCATGTTATTGGAAATATTGAGAAAGGGAGAGGAAATAATGGCAGCTTTTTCCTGAAACAACTAAAGGCAAACCCTTACCATATCATGCGCATTACTGGATCATAGTATCACCTTGACCATACCCCTTAGAATGTGAGGAAAAAGGAGAAGAAAACAAAATGCTGAGATGCAGAATGAAAACTGTGAATCAGTGAAAAAGATTTTCAAGAACACCAGACTACAAAGATCTAGTCTGATGGTCAGGATTTTAATTATTCTATTAGGATAAAAACAGAATTATAACTTAGGTCAATCATTATAACTGATGAAAACTTCGTAACGCACAATTGGGCTATCTGGCAATGACAGCAGTGGTTAATGCTGAACAATGGAGAGAGGATACTGAGCCTCACAGAATAATTCTGTTGACAACCTGAGTTATTATCCCGAGTGCATGATACTTTTTTGAGTCAAATACACATTTATGTTGCAGAAACTCTCAATGAAATGGCAAAAGTAACAACTGTAACAAGACAAGTTATGATTTATTTGTTTTTTTTAACAAATATAATACATAGGGTTTTGAAGTGTCCGGTTGTGATCTGCAAAGATCCAGGATTGCACACAAGTTTGGTCAAATGAGAAGGCTTAATTTGCACATTAAACTGGCTTTTACTTTCAAAGTAGTATTTAGGGCAGGATTCTCCTCCGGGAGAGTGTTCCTGACCTCATTCAACCAGTGTTCAATTTATTCACCTTCCTGAATCTTTGCCCTCTTTGGATAGTCTGTGACAAGTGCTGCGCTGCAGGAATTCCTGTTTTCCAGCAAACTGGCTTGCTCTGCAGGTTTGTAGTCCATTGTTACAATTGCTGATTGGGTAAATTGAATTTCCTACGTCTTCTCTAGCACAGCTTGCAACGCAACAGAAGCAGAGGTAAAAGAATGCACTAGAATACCAGAGCTCCACTTAAACACCAACGGAGTCAGGCTGTTGGCACCAATAAGAAATTCTGTATTTAACAAATCTGCAAATATTTAAGATCCAATGTTATTCAGTTTTATAAATAAACTTACCCACTTAGTCTGACTCCCATCCCAACTGGTCTTCTGTTTTCATGGAGTCTGGGGAAAAAAAAGAGAATTGTCTGAAGTTAGACATACAGACATAAATTTGCAGGAATGCATCTCAGCTATCCTACACACATGCCAATTATTGCACTCAAACTAAAACTAGGATTTCTCACTTTGTTCCTGCCATGTAAAGCAAAGTTACAGCTCTTCACCAGTGCCTTAGAAAGGACAGCTATCTTCAGACACAACACTTTGTATACTTTGACTTTATTTTTACTGTTTAACCATCTGTGGAAATGCAGAATTAGAGATACAGGCACTAAACTAGATGATGCTGAAATTCAAGGAGTCTTGGACTAAATGGGGGAATGAAATCCTGTCAGGCTGCCTAACGCTGTCTCTTGAAACTACAAAAACAAAATCAGCTGCAACCAACAATCTGGGAAAAAAAGGTTTCTGTAAAACACTTCCTGTTCCCCTTGACAGCATGAATGTGGAAAATCTTAGGTTCTGTCCAACGTCTTAAGCCCATAAAAGATTATTTTCTCCCATTTTAATTCTCAATTCTTTTGCCCAAGTGTGATGTCATGTTTTATTTTGCTGAAATATTTTTACACAACATAAACAGAGATTGCAAGGAGCTGGGGACATATGGGGAAACACACAGGTCACCTCCAGGAAAAGAGTTTTTTGCTGTGACCTTGCCAATGATAAACTCATGCTTTATTCTAGGCCTCATCTACATCTGACAGCTGCTCATTTAATTTAAGGACATTTTTAAACAGCCATAAGAAACTATATGCCACCTATTAAAAACTGCTCCAATGGCTGAAACCACAACAATTAATTGCACAAGTTTTACCTTCTCATTGTGCTGCTAAAGTACTACTCATTTTGCAAACATTAATCTTTCGGTATTTTGTAAGAGTTAAAATAAACACATTTATTTTTTTCTTTACACACTTTCTGAGGGAAAAATATATCACTGCCACTGATAAAAATGAAGTAGGAAATTTCCATGAAATCAAAGGGGATTGACACCCCGGTGCCTCAGCAGACAATCAAGCAAAGTTCAGCACTGACAGACCAGCTGCTGTGGAAGAAGTTACAAGAGTGGTTAACAGGACAAGCTGAAGGTCCAGTCTCAGATGAGATGAAAGCTATAAGCCATTGCCCATCTGGTGCTCACATAAGATCTGCAGGAAAACAAGAACTGAGCTGTTCACCTTGATAATGGAGAAATGTAAACAGACGTATCAGAAAAAGTTGCAGAACACAGATCATCAACCACAGAAGGTGCAAGGCCAACAGGCCTGGGTTTATCTATCTTTCTGTGTGGTGTTTGCTCCCTTTCTTTGTCACAGGTTGGCCTAGAGAAGTTATTTTTGATAGGTATCAAAGGCAAGACTTGGTGTGATACACCAAGCACTTTTAGATGCCCTGAAAAGGGACCAGGCTAACATGAGTCAAAGAACTTAGCCCCTCTGTGCTGGCAATCCCAGGGAAGCACAGCATCTGATATATTAGCAAAAATTCTTCTGGAAGGCAAAGGTTCTTTCTACAGTTTTAAGAGTTGTAAGAAAGTTGTTTCTACAGTTGTAAGAAAAAAAATTGGTTAGAAACAAAACATCGCCAATACAACAGAATCTCTCTGTCACCATTCAGCTGGCATGAAACTCAACATGCAGCATTTTCTGTGCTGGGGATTTGGCAGACTGCAGTCACCACTGCAGGAGAAGCAGCACAACCTCTAATATAGACAGGCAGCCCTTTGCAGCTGTGGAGCTCAGCGTCATGCCTCAGGCAGGAGAAAGGGTAGATCTGCCTGCACTCACCACAGGTTATAACAGTTCATGTAGTGAAGCCTATACTGAAAGTAAAACAAGTACACAAAATCCTCCCCACTTCTCCCAATCACACTCAGCATCCTTTCCCACAAAACAGGCTCTAACTTGCGGATCAAATCTAGTGAGCCCCAAAACAGGTTTAATCTTCAAATCATGGGGAATTTGTACACTGTGGCCATGCTTACTGAAGTTTACCTTTATTCATATCATTTTTTTTGCCATCCCACGCTGCAACTGCCCACATGCTCCCACAGTAACAAGAGAGTCTGTACTCTGCCTTACATACAGATACATAACCGTATTGCTGAGAAAGTTGATTTTTTTAAAGACAACTCAGAGGAAAAGAACAAAACCACAGAACTTTTTTTTTCTAATGTCTTCAGGAAAATGCAAAATACCAGAAAGAATTAGCGGGGTTCCTATTTTCTGGTGGCTGGAGCAATAAATGCTCAAACATTTGCTCAGATCATCCATCCATGTGCACACCTCTCACGGTGGCCAGCTGGGCACCCATGATACCGTGTCCCTATGGTCAACACGAGCAAAGGGTCAGTGCCATGAGACGAGAGCTGCAGACCAAGACAAGGGCACCCCAACTGCCCCTTCCTCCTCTTCCCGTCCGAGGGAGCACCACGCCCAGCCAGCGGAGCAGAGAAACACGCGGCCATCGGCCCATCACACCTGGCTTTTCTCCTCCTGCTTGGGGCTCTGGCCCGGCGGTGGCGGCTGGGCCGGCGAGGCCTGTGTCTCGCTCTCAGCACGCAGGCGCCTGGGGACAAGCGACTTGAGGGGCGCCATCCACTTCATCCACAGGTCCAAGTCGACGTCGCCCCAGGGCAGTGAGGGGTTCTTGGCCGCCCGCCGCCGGAAGTCCTCATCGTAGTTCATCCAGGAGGTGCCGCCGTAGGTGGCGTGCAGCTTGCGGATGGTGTCCAGGTACTTGAACATGGCTCCGCAGCGCGCCGGGTGCTTCTCGCACAGCACGCTGGCGTACACCAGGAAGGCCGAGACCCACTGGTCCAGCGTGTCCCCCGGGCGCGGGCCGTGCTCGGGGGCCAGCTCTGTGTGGAGCAAGGAAAAGAGGTCAATGAACTCCCCCCGCCAGATCCGCTCCTTGGTGGCCTTGGCCAGCTTGTAGCCCAGCGGCCGCCGCAGCCCCACGTAGGGGGTGGCCGCCGCCTCGGCCTCGC
>VXBU01011241.1:897382-932091 GCA_013400315.1 Bombycilla garrulus | reverse complement strand
GCTCCCGTCCCCGTGGTGCTCCGCCGCCGCTCGCCCCGGCCGGGCTGCGCCGCGGGGCTCCGGCAGCGCCCACCGGGGCTGGGTGCGCGGCTCGGCGAGACCACGCGCTTGTCCGCTCCGGGCAGCTGGGCCGTCGAGGCCGCCTTGGGTGTTGGTGCCGGGAGCTGGCATCGGCGGCCCTGGAGGGTCGGATATTTGAGGTTCCCTCGACGGGATCCATGTGTAGTTGTCCCAGGTCTGTAAAACCTTCCCCTCCCACTTTCACACCTCTTAAACTGAAGCATGTGATGGCTTCTAACAAGACAGACAAATTATTTTTAATGTGCACACCCAGTGAGCCGTGATTTATTTGACAACGCACATGTGTCAGAACCACATGAGAAGCAATTGTATTCCAAGACAAATCCAACTTTGCAATGCAAACATTTATTCATTTAACTTGAATGCCGTCAATGTTGGGCTGCAGATACCATACCATGTGGATGAATGTTTTCAAAAAATGTGGCATTGTTTCCTAGTAGCAATTGCTCCTCGAGTTGGTTATGCTGAGCCCTTTGTAGCAGCAGCAGAAGAATATTTTTGTTTTAAGAAATTCTCTATCCTGTTCATGGTAATAAGGTTTCCCTCTGAACTGTTTAGTAGTGCCTTCTGGAGAATGGATCAGTAAGCAGCATTTCCACTTCCATTTCCACTTCCATTTCCAATTCCATTTCCATTTCCATTTCCATTTCCATTTCCATTTCCATTTCCATTTCCATTTCCATTTCCATTTCCATTGAACCTATTATAAATAGTTTGTAATAATTAGATGCATCAATAAAACACCTCCGTTATTGCAGTGGGGTGTAGAAGTCATTGTAAAATGGTTGCTTTACATGGTAATATTAGATCCTAAGCCAAGCTAAGCACCATGATAGCACGAAAGAACAAAATGTAGTTTTCATGGACAAGGGCTGAATCTTATCCATTTCCATTTCCATTCCCTGTTTGCTTGGAGTATAAAAGTTGTTAATGTCTGCCAGTTGGGATGGAGCGTCAACATGTGGGTGGCAACTTCAGGTATGAGGCTGGCTAATGTTGAAATAGGTGGTGAAGAATTTTAGCGGTTTTAAAAAATGGATTATTATGGTGTCTTCATAAGAAGTAATCAGAAGTTACTCTTAGCAATATTTCATCTTGATGCTTGAATTTTAAGATAGTAAAAATTCATGATGTCAGAGAACTTTGTGGGATTTGTAGCATCAGTGGACAGTGAGATAATAGGTAATCACACTAATTAAAGATAAGTTTGCTGCTTATCCACTTATGATTTCATAAGGTCTATCAAAAAAGTATAAGATACATAAGGTTTCCTGTGCAGAGCTTCCTGACTGAGTCCAAGACTCATGGCATGGTTTCTGATATGTAAATCTAAGCAGATCTTCCTTTTTTCACTGAATCCATGCAAAGGGGGTCGGCACTTGGGGCATTTTTTTCAGATCTGTGCGTTGTCAGCACAGCACATCTTCAGAATGCATATTGCAAAGCAGCGGGTTATTTCTTAATTTGCTATGTGTCTAGCATTTTTAAATAGTCATCTTTTATTTTTGGGAGGGATGTCATTGTCCCAGCAGTCACGGTGGTGAGGCTGTGATGCCAGGAGCAGGATGTGCTGGCCTCCTGCAGTGGGTCAGTGTTGTCATTGTGAATTGGTAACATTTGCATTTTTTGTCAGTTGTCATTTAACCTGATACTTGCTAGTTTCAAGACGTCATGCAAATATGAACTTAGTTGTTCAGCAAAGGCATGTACAAATTATATTAATCTATATTTTAGAAGAAACTACACATACATAATTTTGATCTTATTCCCCCTCTTATTTTAGGGATGCATCCTTATGGTCATTCAGTCTGGTCTCATTATAAAAATTAATAAAAAATTAGTTGTTTGCTTCCTATTTAGTGTATGTTTGAAAAGGTTCATTATTTTGGAAGTGAACAATTTTTTTTGTCTCTGCAGCTTCATCCTGGCTGTAGCAAAGCAAGTGTGCTTGAGGAGGTGAAAAAACCCACATTTTATTAGGTGAAAAGGAAGTAACTGTTTATAATATTATAACCTTAAAAGGTCCCATTATTCAAATTATTGTATTCTCAGTAGGAAATCTGTGGTTCCATTTCTATTCCACTTAGAAAATAAAATACATCACAATAATAATTTTACTCAGCTGTAAAAGACAACTGAACAGATGACTGCCTAATAAAAATGAACACTGGAAGTTTTGGTTGTAGTACTTAAAAATTCCCATCCTGTTAGTTGGGACTAATATAAATCTTCATTCCAACACCTTCAGTATAATTGCCCTTTTCAGGAAATATTGCTCTAGAGCCACTGTGGAAGCAACAGGGTAAAGCACTAGGAGATATATGCAGGAATTATTTTCTCCCCTGCTACCTTAATCTTTAAAGGAGTAAAGAAAAGTAGAAATGCTGTGGAAGTTTCCTCTTCAGAAGCCCTTCAAAATGATAACTTCTGGGCAGGACCTCCTCCCCTGTGCTAAGCTGGATCAGAGTGATGGCATCCACAGGCACATGTTGAAGGTGGGGTTTGCAGCCTGTGCTGGATGAGTCCTGCCCTAGGACACCTGGTACATTGGGGCCGCAGGGCTATGGGCACCTGGCCCAGCTCTAGTCAGGTTTCAGAGCAGGCACGCCCCACTGATGTGGGATTTCTGAATATGAGGCCACAGTGTCTGTACTAGCTTTATTATGAGGCCAACGAATAAAATCGATTGCTTATTTTACGTTTTTTTTCGTTGCATTTTGTATGACAAGCCTGTCTACTGGCCTAGAAAGAGAAAGGTTGTGGTTAAGTTCATGCCACCATTCATAAATAGTTTTTAATGGAATGCCTGAATGCACAGGGGATTTCCAGTTACAGTGGCAAGTCACACCTAAATGTGTTTGCCCTGTATTCTTAGGTCCACAGACTTCTGAATGTGAAGCATCAATTGACAGATGTCTCTCACTGCCCAGTGACCTGGCAGTTCTTTATTGACATATTGATCATTTCTTCACAAGAACATTTTTACAACTATAATGATTATTTTTGGATTTCTGTTTACTTCTCTGACAAGCGTTCTTTCACCTTTCTATTTTCCGCTTATGTATATAAGCTGCTTAAATAAAAGAAAACCCTGTTCCTGGGTCTGTGGAAATCAGCAAAAACATTTCCAGTGGTTTCAGCAGGACAAAGCCAAGGGGGATTTTTAATAAGGGAAAAAAAAACATTCATCTTCAATTCCCATCTGATCTCAGCTGTCCTCTTATGCCATTTTCCTTAAAGAAAATTCACTTTCACTTGCAAAATTAAGGCTATTATGTTTTCATTAAGTGTTTCATACGCTCAAGTAAGTCTCTAAGTAAGATAAATATCATGGACAAGACGGTAGAAATATCTAGAAATACCTTCATGCCTTGATTCTGCCAAAATTCATCATACATTTATGCTAACATACGTGAGCAGACCTGTACAAGTTAAGGATGCAGGTGTTTACACTGACTGACTGACTGAAATACATTTCAAGATTAATAGCTCAAGATTAATAGATCTATGTGAAGTCTCAAGGTGTGTTAATTCTTCTGCTTATTTTTCTGGCTTAAAGATGGTAATGGAAAGCCACAGCAAGTGGATAAAAAATATGGCAAATTACAGGAATGTATCTGAGTAATTTATTTGTTATGAGAAGCCAAATCTACATATTTAAATGGTCTAATTATTTATTATCTGCAGCCTTCCCACCTGCATGCCTGGCCCCTGGGAGGCGGGGGGGCAGCATCCTTAATTTGCAATTTGCTTCTCAATGAAATCGGGTTGCTGTGGGTGGATGGCTCAGCCCTTCCTCACCTCCTCCTCTTCCTACTGACTTAGCATGTGATCCCCTTCCTCACCCAGCTTTTTGTTGAGCACTACAGGAGGAGTTTTGCATGGCATTGGGAGGGAAGGTTGCCCTGGTTCCTCACCAGGTTTTGGAGGAGAAGCCAGGAGTTGTCCAGGTGTCTCCTATGCTGCTGGCTGGCCAAGCTGTGATGAGCTGCAAGGATGTTGGAGAAGCTAATCTGCACTACCAGAACAGCATCAGTTTAACTGAATTATTTTATAGCATGGCCATCAGAAGTAGTGAATGTTCACAGCACAGGATTTCAGCTGACAGGTGCCTTGGGAGGTCAGCTTTGGTAAATTCACTGGCTGGGTACTTAAAGAATTCTGATTCGTTGGGAAGGCAGTGTGGATTGTCTCTTTCCCTGTAGCATGTGGGGGTCCTCTTTTCTCTCAGGCAGGCAGTGGCAGGACATGAAGAAACGACCTCAAGCTGTGTCAGTGGACGTTCAGGTGGACATCAATTGTGCGTAAGACGTCTGTTACCCTTAAGCACCTTGATACCTAACCCAGAGATTTTGCTGTATGGATAGAAGACATGTTGGAACAAATTCCCTTGCAGAGCTCTGATTAACTGTCCTGGAAGCAAAACGGAGGTCTAGTAGGTTTAAATGGATAACTTGCATTTTTTTCTGTTGAGGGGGCTTTTTAATGAGATGTGTGAGAACTCTACTTTGGAAGATTTTTTTTTAAAGTAAAAACTGTATGTGCTGGTTTATCAGTGAACTGTTCTGCTTTATTTTCTTCCCTAAGACATTCCAAACCACTGGACACAGAGATTAGTTTCAGCCTGAGTCCGTTCCATTCAATGCTGTAAGAGTTCTATAATTACAAAATTTGGTAGGCAGGAATGTTGTGGGTATCTCATGACAGGAATGCAATTAAAAGTAACTAAATATATTCAGTATTTCCGATTTTGGCAAATGGACTCTTCCCATTCTCAATTAAATTACGTCTGAAGACATTGGATGAAAGTATGGGGGTTGGTGGCTAGGACAGACAGAATTTTTCAAGTGCATTGCTTAAGTAATGGGAAAGGAACTTGTGAAAATAATAGAAATGAGACTGAAAAGTAATTTTGAGTAACCTCTAAAATATTAACAACCCAGACTGCTGTCTTGACTTCATGGTGAAGTTGAAGCACATTTAGTTTTGCAGACTCTATTGCATGACAAGGACTGGAGCTGTGACAGCTTGCAGGTGAAGAACATTTCAGAAGTCTCTCTGCAATGTTCTGATTGTATAAGTATTAAGGCTGTACAGGTATTAAGCCTGTTTGGGGGATTTTTTTTTCATTCCATATGTAAATATCATAATTGAAACCAGCGGGGAGTTCTGAGTGAGCAGGGCTGAACAGTTAGGATGGTATAGTAGTAACTTCAGCATATCAGTGTCAGAGTTGTAGAGCCGAAATCTTAATGTAAAAAAGGTACTAAAAATCAAAATTATAATGGCAATTCCATCTTAGTCTCCTCAAACATGATATAACACTGCTCATATTTGATTCTCTGGCAAAGTGGGACAGTATTTTGAGAGCATAAGCATCACTGGAAACAAGTTAACATTTTAAAACATAACTTTTGTACATCCTGGGTTCCACCGTTTGCTAACTGAACCGGGTGTCTGGATTGTGGGAGAAGAGGCCAAATATTCCATTCAGCTTGTGGAAACTGGAAGGGGAGCAATAAGGACGTTCAGGGCAAGGTTCAGACTTCATTCGACATTGCAACTCATTGGCCAATTTTTTGGAAGGTGCTGAGCTTTCAGACTTCAACAGAGTACTCAAATTTGTGCCTTCCTTTTGGCTGGTGGCTACTGATCAAACCAGAATATCAGGAAGGAAGCAAAACTTTAGTTACCATTCAATCCTAGGAATTTACTTTCTTAACTTTAAAATTTTGTATCAATTAGTGTGTACAAATTTTTAAGCTGTGCTCATTCAAAATAATTTCTATTATTTTTATCTATTCTTATCCTGTAACAATAATACATGTCAATGGAAACGTACGTGGAGGCTTTCTGGTTGAGCTTTAGTTTTTCCTAGATGTGTACAGACTGGCTATTTCAAGTTACATGTTTTTTCCACTCCGGTTGTCAGCTAAGAATTATTAAATCCCTGGAAGAGTTGGGAGTGTTTTTGAAGGATTTGATGAGCTTCCAGTGCCTGATGCTCACCACATTGCTGTACTGAAACCAGATGTTGGGTACCACATGTTTGTGTTTTTGGACCTAAGTAGGTTAGGTACTGTGTCTCTGGTTCATAAAACCAAGCATGAGTTTCACACCCTAAAGCTGTCATCCCTGGGTCATCCTCCTCACCCTGGCTGTGGGAACAGCTTGCATCAGCATCCCCAGTTATGAAACTGGAACTGTCTTTTCTGGATCTTTGTACTTCATCTCTTCTGTAGCCTCTCAAAGAAAAGACCTGCTGACTTACAGTATTTACCCACGAGGACTCTGAGTGTGTAAGATCAAAACAGATTTTTGAGCACTGCACTTAGTGAGGATGCACATGTGCAGTCAGTCCAGTGCAGAAACTCTCCTCATGGCTGATAGGAACTTGCTTTTCTCTTTCTTGCCTATTAAGTTCTGAGTTTCTGTTCCAAGCACTCGGACCTTTTTAAGCTGAGCTTGTCTTTTATCCATTTCTAATACTCCTTGTTATGCGTATCTTCCTTTATCCTCCCTGTCAAATATTAAAAAGGAAGATACTGTGTCTTGTTGCTTTCATCACCTGAAATTCATACTGAAAAAGAAAACCAAACAAACTGCTTTACTGTAGCCGTTGCCTACTATTTGGATTGGCCAAATCAATTGTTAATAAGTACTTTTCTCATAATTGAAGAAACTGGTTTCCAGCAAAGTACAAAGTATGTTACAGACCTTGCTAACAAAGGAAGATTTAGTTTTAGGTTTTTTAGTGCAATTAAGATTACTTTTGTATTGCCTTGGAGTTAGCCTGGACTTGATTTTCAGTGATGGAGCTGTACTTCCACTGAGTGTCTATAGCTGATTTTGCAAGAGGAAGACTAATACAAATTTTCCATTTCTATTTTCAGGTTTTATTTACTTTATCCCTTTGTTTTCTGCCACTGTTGTATTTTGGCAAGATTGTTTCTGAACACTTTTTCTTTTTTTCTCTGAAGGGTAATTTCAGTTGAGTAGCACCCTATTGAGACTAATGTGGTGAGAAACCAGTTGGCTGTACTCTATTCAGTTTTCATTTGCCTCTCTCTGTAAAAATTTAAAAATACTCCTCCTACAGGAAATGTTTTCAGCTCTGTTATGTCTTTTGCTTCCCATAGGAGGTATTCCTTTTAATTTATTGAATAAACCCATAAAAATTTTGGCACAATAGGGTCTTTGGGCAAGCTGTTTAAGAGATCACCATCTTCTGTTTTTAGAAGATGTGCAATTGTTTCTTTATACAGTGCTGTGAGGCTCTGGGGCCAGCTTACAATTACGTGAAATGGGAGAATTTGAAGCTAAAGAATGTGGATTGACACATCTGCTATCACTTCTCAAATATTGTTATTTTGATTGTTCCTATCTCATATTTATCCTTCCTAAATCATAATCAATCCCTTCTCTCTTTCCCCTGTCTTTGATCTTAAAAGCAATCTGTGTAATATTTTGCTTTCAGTCTCATCACCACAATTCCTTTTGTAAGTGTATGTGTATATAGGAAGGTTAAATCCTCGTAATGTCCTGGTTGGAAATCAGCTCTATTTAACTGTTAATTCCATTTGATGACAGTGCAGACTACTATTTGAAAGGGATGATGGGGAAAGAGAGACTGGGATAGATTACATTGTCATGCTCCAAAATAAGACCCTATCTGCTCTATCATAAATGAGAAAAATATGGTTAAGTTTTCTTGTGGCTGTTTCATAACATTCCTACTGACAAAATATGGCGTGCCTCTTGCTCATTGCTTCACTACTGTTTCTCAAGCATGTGTTTGTGTCTGCATGCAGTGACAGCTCTTGTTGCAGGGCACCACAGGAACACGTCTTGTAGGTCTTTAGAAGGGGGCAGCAGGCTCAGAAATGCTACATAGAGTGGCCTCTGCCAGGGAGTAGGTACCAAACTGTAGCAAACCTGGAGAATGAAGCAGCCAATTACTCAAATAGACACAATTAGAAGTTTTACTTAATTCTGTATTCACTAAAGCAATGCAGTGTAATTGGCAGCCAACAAATACGGAGGGTTTTAAAGCAACTTTTTAGCAGAATAGTTAGTAAGATTTACATTGGCAAATTTGCATATTTTAAGTCTCTGGCACACTGTCCAAAATGCTTCTCAGTGCTTTTCTCTGCTTGAGGTATGAGCACATATGATTTCCTTGCCCTGCCAAGGCTCAGATGGAACCTTTCTGTTTCATAAACCTCTCCTGAACAGAGGCAGAGGGAATGTAACAGATAAACATCTGTTACATTTCTTTCTTGGAGTAAATCGTGTAACAGAGCCTCCCGCCTGTTTTTTAGCCCAAATGCAGGTAAATTACACCACCTCATGTGGACCAGAGGAAAGCAAGTTAATCTAACTCATTTAGTGATCTGTGGAAGGAGTGTAATGTGGAGAGCAGGATACCTTCATAGTGGGCTGCATGAGCAGAAAGGTAACAAGCAGCTCAAGGGAGTGACTTCACCCTCGTGAGGCCCCATCTGGACTCCTTTGTACAAGGGAGATGTTGACAAACTGGAGCAAATGGAGTGGAGGGCCCTCAGCACAGTTAGGGATGAGAGTGCTGAATGCAAAGGAAAAGGGTTGAGATTTGTTTCAGCCTGGAGAAAAATCAAGGGGGAATGAAAATCCATTTTACTATCTATATGGGGACTAAGGAGAAGATGCAGCTGGATATTGTCAGAGTTGCACAACGACAAGTCACAAGTTGCAGAAGAGGAATTTTGAGTAAATCCAAGTAAAAAAGCATTCACAGCAGGAGTGGTTAACTACTGAACCATTTAAATGGGTTTCCCAGAGAGACTGTGGAAGCTCTGTTCCTGGAAATTTTTAGCTCTTGACAGGTCGAGACCCAAAGGATTCAATCAAATTTTGAAGATGAGACCCAGCTTTGAGTAGAAGATTGGACCAGATGACCTGCAGAGGTCCCTTCTTACTTAATATTCTCTGTGATTCTGTGACTCAGAGTATTGTTTCTTTCCACAGCAGAATGAAAACTGCTGTTCTCCCTTGTGCTAAAACATACCTTTGATGGGACAAAAGTTGCTGGGTTGCAGGAATGATGGTGCTCTCCAGTGGCAACATTTGAAGCAGGCTTGTAGGAAGAGTGATTTCTTTCAGTCATTCTCCAGAGTTGTTGGTGTGTTTCTGCTCTGTGAGGTGTATCCTCCTCTACTCCTGGTGTCTCACTAGTGCAAAGAAAGCTGGAGTAGCTCTTTAAAGATGTCAGTAAAATTCAAAACAAACCCCAAACAAACCCTTCTGAAATTCAAGTGTTTTGCAGAGGCAGCTAGACAGTGCCCTAGCAGAACTTCAGCAGGGATTTGGCAGGGAACTCTCAATAACTTTCAGTCAGGTTGGTTTCCTGTCATCTAATTTAACCAAGCCAGTCTGCTTCTTCCAGCATCAGGGAGCCCAGGACTAAGTGCTTATACCTTTGGGACAGCGTGCTGTTAGGACAAATTTGTTCTGACATTGAGCTTTGTCTGGTTTTGCGGGTTGTTTACATTTAAAAATACTCAACATTTGGTAAAACACCATTAACTTTCCTTACCATTTCATGATAGTTCAGTGTGCTCATTGCAGGCCGTGTGATGTGCTGCCTAAAACACTTCAGTTCAGTGCCTGTAATAATATGATGGTACAGAAGCATTGCTGTCTATTTAGCTTTTCTAACTTTAATTTTTGTCGTCTTGCATTATAAAAGTAAAAATAATCTCTGAGAGAAATGGAAGAAGGAAAAAAATTGAAGAGGTATGCAAGAAGGAAAGGAAATCTCCTGCCGTGGTTTTGAGCTGGGAATTGCACCAGATACCCAGAAAAATAGGTGTGGCAATAGGACTGTTCAGGATTTGCCTATATTGTCTTACACAGCGAGAGTTTGACCTGATATTGACCTTACGATTTATGAGCTTAAGGGTACAGTTATGTAACTGGGATCAGTTAAAGCTAAACTAAACTGGAATAGGTAGATGGGGCCACACAGCCTGGAAAAAGCTGGTACCAAATTGGCTTGCTGAAGTAATGCTCCAATTCTGCTGTTTAAAAGGAGCACCAGTTATAATTTGCTGCTGTTTACAATGCAGCAGTGGCTTTTTCGAGCTTCTGAAGCATGTTGATCAATATCAGACCTGTGTGTCTTTTCCTTGTTCTTGAGAAATTATTTTGGCAAGTCATCATTTAGCTGGCAAAAGTTTTGTCAAGCAGGTGCAGACTTCAGCATTGAGTATGAAAATGGGCTGACAGAAGGATCTTGCCCACAGTGAAACAAAGCTTTGATAGCTTGGACTCATAAGCGTTTGCAGTCTCGGTAAGTACATTTTTCCTTCATGGACCAGAATATAATAAGAAGAAAATTTGATTCCAGCTGTGTGGTTCAAATAGATTATGAGGAAAAGCAGAAGACAGCATAGTGTGGCAAGTGAGTAGCTAAGTGACCCTCAGCAAGGCTGGAAAGCATGATTGCTGCTGAAGGGCCACCACCGCCAGGCAGAGGAGAGCTTTGATTTCTGCTTGGGTGTCCCTGCCGTGTCTTGCTCGTGGTGTGATGTCCTGGTTTACTGCTGGGAGTGCTGAGCCCAGGGTGCTCAAGTTGTGGCGTGGCTCAGCACGTTGTGGCTCTGCTTGCCACACCACCTGGCCCTCAGTGTGGTTCAGTCAGATAAAGGCTGGTGTTGGACCCAGCCATGTGTGGTCTGTACTGGCTGCCACAGTGCTTGGTGCTCCCTAAATAGTTCTCACCATCATCTCTGCAACGAGATTTTTTGAAATCTTTGACTCACTTTTGAAGATAAACCTTGAGTTCCTAGATTATTTAGATATTTTTTTGAAATCTTATTCTAGATATTTTGTAGTGTTACTTTTTGTTATTGTAATTAGAGCCTTATTTTTTTTCTTCTTCCTTCCCAGAGAAAGACTGTAGTGCTGAGGTCTTTCACGCAACTAAATAAATACTGGCTTTTAGCAGTGTAGGGTTCTTAAGCCTTGTTCATGTGTTTCCTTGTGCAGTTTTTCATTTTAGTAGCACTTTCAGCTGTTGCTGTTTCAAATGTTCATGCTTCATTTGTGCTTGTTTTGTGGTGATAGATATGTGCTTTATGACAACTTTTAAATTATATTTGCCTCTACTGTTCATTGTTTTCTGCTTGTGACAGCATATCTGCTTGTTCTTTTAGAAACACATCTCGAGGCTGTATCAGTGCATTGGTGACGTCCAAATGCATGCACTTCTCTTTAAATCAGTAGCATCCAGCTGATCAGATGGTAAATGGAAATTCTGATTGCTGTAGAATGTGGGGTCTGGCATAGGTGCCAAAATTAAAAAGAGAATATCTGCTGTTCTTTGGTAACATGTTCTGTGATAGCTGGCCTGGAGGGGACTCTCAGGGAGTAAGCTAGGCTGCACTGCTATATTTGTCAGAGCTTCCTCTCTGGCAATCCTTTTTAAGCAAAGCCATCAGGTGTTTGAAGGCCTGGTTGCTTGGGAATCTATCTGACAAACTGGCTGGAAACTAGATATCATTTTGCTTTCTACCAGGGAAATCCTTCCCTTATCCTCAAAGGCTGCTGAAGGCTACAGCCCTGCAGAGACAGTGAGGTGCCGCTGTAGAGGAGTGGGTGGAGATAACAGGACATGCACGATCCATGTGGTCTGTGCTCCACAAACACAAACTTCTCTGCCAAAGCTGCTGAATCCTGATGATGGGGTAGGGAGCAGAGAGAACCCTCATCACCTGGCAGGTTGAAGAGCTGTTGAGCCTTGGGAATAGAAACACCGGGATCAGCAATGAGCTCATCTTCATGGCCATACCGCAGTTGTGGTGGCCGTGGTCTCAGGTGGCAGGACACTTTTCCTAAGTGGTTTGAGCTCTTGGAGACCCTTCTTTTGGACCAAGTCCAGCTACCAGGACTTAGCGTTCAGCGTGAGATTTAACTATAGAACTTTTTTTTGAGCTGAAGATAGCAGGTTTAAGATGAATTAACTTGAATTATGGTTGAAAAGAATGAGATTACTGCAGTGAATTATTAGTTTCTGGCTTCCTTACAATTTTTTGAAATAGACTTCCTTAGTTGAGATGAAGGCATTTAATAACCATATTGCTCTGCTAAAGGGTGACTGGCCCCTTAATTAAAATAGGACCAAAGCATGTGTAGGAAAGCAGGAGCTCTTCTTGCGCTGGATCTGACTCAGACAGATGGAGGTGGAGTGGAAGCCAGTGGGAAAGGAAAAATGTGGTTGGCAACATCTGGGCCAAATCAAAGCAAAGCTGGAAGGCAACAATTTGTTAGGATGTTCCCAAGGAGAACGTGAGGATTTCTGTAGAAGGTACATAGCAGGGGGAGCTGCAGAGGGCTTGCTTGCTGACCCCTCTTGAAAGAAAATCCAAGGCTAGAGGAGGTTGAACACAGAAAAGTGAAGTGGAGTTTTCATGGCTTGTTCCTTGGAGCCAGTGATAAAGGGCCAGAAGAGGAAGGGAAGAGATTTGCTTCCAAGTTTGAGTGCTGGGGGTGTGGGTGCAGCAGAAGCAGCTGCTGAACTGTTGAGGACACAGAAAAAGCAGCATGTGGGAAGTATAATGGGACCTCCCATCAGGTCCAAAAGTTTTGGTTTGGTTTTGTTTTTGGGTTTTTTTTATTTTTTATTTTTTTTAACTTTTATTTTTCTTTTCCCACTATTTTGGTTATTTTATAATCTGGCTTTTTCAGCCTGGGGAAAGGCTTGAAAGATTTGGGAAAGACTGGGATGACTGAACAGAGATCTGTAGATCAGTGAGCATGGTGTGAGATGGAGCTGGGTTAGCTGTTGTGTTATATGCTCAAAGTGTAATATATATATATATATATATATATACACATATATTTTGGGATAAGCAATTGAAGTGCTGGGGCTTGCCTTAGAAGTGAAGATTATTTTGTGCAGTGGCAGAACACTCTAATTTATTTGTCAGACCTTAATGGAGCTTTGAATTGAACCCCAGAGGAGAGAAACTGGCAATTACATCTCTACATTATCACACCCTATGTGAGGTGTAGTTGCCCAGGAAAGCCAGGCTGCAAGTGTTTGATGGGACAAAGGAGAAGAGTTTAGGAACGCAGTAAAGGTAAAGGAAACTAGAGGTACTTTGGGATGCTTGAAATTATGAACTGCGGAGGAATTATTTAACCTTTGTGACAAAATGTGTTGATTGTAAAATATATTTATATTTAAAACAGATATCGTTTCTTTCTTTCTAAACTTGAAAATTATGTTTGCTATGTTATATTTTTGCATGGGAAATACTCATTGTGTCTGGATACTTTGCTGCCGTGAATGATTACCACATGGAAAAAATGTTAATTTAACCATTTCACAATAATTTAAGTACATCTGGAGTCCAGGTTACTAAAAAGCTGTTCCTTATACAACATTGCAACGTACAATGTCAGGGAAAATAAAAGTAATACAAACTGTACTGTTTCTTAATAATGTAAGTCAAGGTTTTGTTGTCCATCTCTTTTTTTTTGTCAGGAACCATCTCCCAGCTCTGAGATACTGTTTCCTGGAGATGCGACAGTGCAAATCTGGGTGGGTGAAGGTTGTAGTGGGTAGAGCTGGGGCTCCTCAGACACGTGTGTGACTGCTCAGTGTGGTGAGCCAGTGAGATATTGCTTTGCATTCCAGAACAGCAGCTCCTCAGTTCCGAGCACCAGCACACCAGGGCTCGGCTCAGATGGAACTGGGTGTCCCTACCCAACTCCCTCAGACACCTCCTATGGAGGGTTTTCCAGAACAATGAGGCACAGGAGTGGTTGTGAGATCAAATAGCTGGAGGCCACTTGCTTCCAAAGACAACTGGAGGGCTTTTGACTTCACTTTAGAGTGAGGAATTCATGAATTATGCTCAACTGGCGCAACATCAATGTGTAGAAAAGGATCTAACATACTGAATTTGAAAGAAATGAAGAAATATTTTTCCATGCTTTGTATTAGGATAACTCTGGAAATATTCTGTTTCTGATTTTGCTTTTGTTCTTCTCAGCTTTTTAGGAACTATTTGAATTAAAAGGGTTGAGACAGTGCTCAAGACCATTGAGGGAAATATTAATTTGTTCAGTTTGGAAAAGGATTAATTTTACAGATTTTGCTGCAGGGACTAAGAAGGTTTTTGCACTTTCCTTCTTCCTCTTCTGGTGCTATGGATTAGAGCTACATCCACTGTGTAAGAATATATAATTTATTTACAGTATGCACAGCTCAGATGCTTGTTAGAGTATCTTTTGACTTCCTCCCAAAGAGTGGGACAGAAGCAGTGGGCAGGTGATTGCTTGGTTCTTAGGAGCTTCCTGGGGGTGGCTCATTGAAGCACTGGGAAGGGACAAGGCTTGAAAAATCAGAGCTGCAGATGAGCCTGTGGATTTGTGGATTTGGTGGCTAATCCATGCAAGGCTGTAGGAAGTGTCTGCTGTAAGGGCTAGGTCTCTGTGCCACATGGCCCTACAGAGTAGGGCAGTGGGGCTTGGGTGGGGTTTGGCAATTGCTGCTGGGTGTGTTTCCCTGATGGGGGAAGGGGATGCAGCATTAGTTATTTCTGGAAACCACACAGCCTAGAGAAATGATATTTAGCTGTTAGATAACTGGTTTAAATTGGGATTATGCCCTAATTAGGGATGAGACAGTAAAAGTGAGTGATAAGAGTATCTGTTGTTTCTGCCCTGACTGTGGGGGGTTGAGGGACAGAAATGGGCATCCAGCAGTGTGTAAATCCATAGAGAATCCAGAGAATTTTTGTTGGCATCCCTGCATCACAGGTTGCCTTGCATTGCGGAGGTGATTTTTACATTACTATAGTATCTTGGCACACTATTTGTGGGTTAGGATATCACTGTACAAGGTGTATAAACACAAGAGACTTTTATTTCCAGAAATTTTACGTAAGAGACAACAGATAGATACAGTTGTACCAAGAATCATACGGAGACTGTTTTGTGATATTTAGTGGACTCAACAAGCAAATGTTTGGCCTTGCTAAGTTTTAGAGATTCTTAAACCATGGGGACAATAATAATAATAAGCATAATAATAAATATAATTTAATACAATACAATATAGTAATATTTACTGATAATTTCTTCAAAAATGAGGTAAGAAGGAGATAAGTTCCCAGTGCACAAAACCGGGTGACAGAGACCTGATGTGGTAGAATGATGTGGGACTAGTTAGGAAGGAAAATGTTTAATATTTGATGTGATAACAGGCTGAGATTCAGTGGAATGCTACGAAGAAAAAGGTGACATCATCAAAGCCAAGATGCCTTTGCAGAGCATTGTGAATGAATGTAAGCAGAGCAGCATTGTTTAGGAAAGGTGAGGAAAGAGAATTCCAGAGCCAGGATTTCTGCCTGGACTTCGTATTGATAATTTGTGTATATATATAACTTCCTTTAGCTCCTAGATAAGGGTCAGTGATAGGAGGAATACTGCATATACTGATCTTTGTTACCTTCCTGCCCCCATTTCCACAGGCATCAGATTTTCCCAGTGTCCTGGAAACTGTGTGTAGATGCACAGTGTGGCATGGTGTGAGATCTCTGGTCTAAACTGAGAAGCTGATGCAGTGTATGGCTGTGCCACAAGGTCTGTTGAGGTCCCAGAGTAGTGCAGCCATAGTCCCACAGTGACTAAGCTAAGAAATATAAGAAAACCTACTAATCTGGTAAATCACAATAATAATAAATTAAAAGTAAATGTATTTAAGGATCAGTCTACTTTTATTTCTACAGAAATAAGTCTGTTTTGATTAGCATGTGTTATAGCTTACTTGGGCGGTGTTGGATTGTGCTTGTACTATGAAAGGACTTTGGCACCTTTATGTGTGAGATTATCCAGAGATGAAGCATAAAACCAAGTTCAGCTCCTGCCCATGTAGGGATACCTCACCACCCCACTTGTCTCCTGTCCCAACCTGGCTGGCTCTCTGACAGCTCCTTGCTTGGGGCTGTTTTACTCCTCTTCCCAAGAGGTGTCTTACAATCTTTTTTGATCCCCCTGAGCAGTGTTGTTGCTAACCCATCAGTCAGCTGAGTCTGTGGGATAGTGCTACTTTTTTATGAACGAGTTACCCAGGTGCTGTGATAGCTGTTGGCTGCCACCACCTGTGGTGGGCAACTGAATCATGGTGTCTGGTTGACACCTTTTACAGCCTGGTTCTGCCCTTTTGACTGGCAAAGGCAGAGGAATCATCATCAGAAAAGGAAGGGGTTATATGTGTGATTTTAAGTACACAGATTTAAATCTTGGGCAGAAACACTTTTATTTAAAAAAAAATTTCAAGAGCAGCAAAAGAAAGGCTTGATAAACAATACTGATACACAAAGCAATTCCTTGTGTTTGAAAGTTATCCATTTTATTCCAAGGACCTTTTGCAATGGTTTCTTTGCACATTAAATGTTTTGCTGGAGAGTTGGCATCTTGCTGTGAATTATTAACACTTACCTAATGGGTGTTTACATATGTTTGCCTTGAAACTTAGCTCTGTAATTTGGTATGACAACATTGAGTTTGCAAGCCTGTGCTTTAATGAAGGTGCAGAGGATGTAGAAGAAAGTGGCTGTTTGTTTTTTATGTGCAACAATTGTTCTGAGCCTCCTCCAGTGTTGCTATTCGTGAACTTCAAGATTTCTTACCTGTTTGTTATGACCATTTAACTACTTCTGAACTGTTACTCTGTCAGCAGCAGTAACAGTAAGCCTCTCCTCTAAATACCTTCTTCACTATTTCTCTATGAGAGGGTAAAACAGCCTTCAACTATACACAGTAGTCTGGGGTGCTTCATTCCCTGGAGCCCCATTCCTGCCCATACTCCGTGCTGGACCACTCTGTGGGGCACAGAGCCAAGTACAGCATTTGTCTTTCTCAGCACCTCAGCCCTCTGACAAAGCTCCTCACTGTCTTCATTTGGATGGGGGTCTGTGTTCTCCATCCAGTACCTTTTTGGGGACAGACTGTCAAGCTTCCACCTTGTAATTCCATCTGTGAAGGACATTGTGGGTATTATAGCCAAGGTTGCATGCTACAGTTACCGATCCTGATCCTGCTGCCCTTCACAACTGTCGTCCTTCCCTAAGCGGGGACTGCTCTGAGAACTCACTTTGATAAGAAAGAAACTTGCTTCAGTAAAAACTGGTTTTGCAGTGCCCACTTTGAAGTACTGGGAAAAAAAAAGGGAGAAAAAGATGCAACAAAACCACCACAACCTCAAGACCCTTCTCCGTTTAGGAGGCCAAATATCTTACTTGGAAATGCAAGTTCAGAAATGTGACTTGAATTATTGGTGACCTTGTCACTTGAGAAGAAGAATTAATTGTTATCTTTTGTCCTTGAAGACAGGGATTTCAGTGCCTTGATTAGATCTTTGTGTGAGGAGTTGGAGTGAAGCAGGCAGCTCCTCTTTCCAATATTTCAGCCTTGCTAGGGCACTGATGGCTTTCACAGAAGTCCTTGCCATGGTAGTTTGCCATTACCAAGAGGAATCAATCTAATGATTTACCTTTTTCTGGACAAATATCTCCTTAAAGGACAGCAGGAAGAATCCAGTGGCAGATGCAGTGAAGCCTGTTCTGCCAGCTCTAAATCTGTTGTTTTGGAGGCAAACACACAGAAGCCTTTCCTGTGCAGCAGCTGTGACTCGTGGGACAGCTCTGCGAGCCCAGGCTCAGCCACTGCAAGGCTGCTCTGCAGCAGTGGTGGCACTAGTGACACAGCTGAACATTCCTGGCTGTCCTTGGATGTATGTCCCCGTGCCCTGCAGGATTCCTTTCTCCTAAACACATGCAATACCATTAACAGGACAAGAAAAATTACAATCTCGAGTGAATATTTAACTTGTAAGATTTTGCATACTTTTCTTTTTGAATCTTTTAATCTTAAATGGCAGTAACCAAGTTGAATCTTAGAATTAGCTGGAGAATGTATTTCATCTTAATTGATGAATCTCATTAAAATATTTGAAAAAATAGAAACTTCAGTTTTAAAGGAATACAGTTGGCTCTCCTTAAAGTATCAGCTTTTGTTTGATTTCCGATCCTGGGCTCCATTTCTGCTCATAGACATAATAGGGGAAAGTCACTCACATGAAGAATTAATTAGTATTTATGGTACATTTATCCTGCTAGAATGTGTCCAACTTCAAACAGCCATGCTTTGATGTTTTGCAAAAAAGGCATTAGTCTGTAGAAAAAATATTTCTAGTCAGAAAATCAGAGATTTTTGTAGCAAATTTTGCTTTAAAAAAAAAAAAAAGGAAGATTGCTATGGCTAACAAACATGAAGCAAGCATCACACTGCATGCTGATATTAATTGCCACGGTTTATTTTTTTAGTGGTGGTCTTATTTAAAATATGTCTTAACACCTTGTGGAATCAGTTAACTATTAGTTTGTAAATCATACAGTGTTTCAACAGATGTGTAAACACCCTACCCTTCCTAACAGGAAAAGGTCACAAATAATTCAGCTTTAAAGTTAGGACTGATCATGTAATGCTCATGAGGGAAATGTGTTCTTTTATACTGGAAAAATAGGGGGTATCCTGGTTCCTATTTTGGGACTGAAGCAATATAATTTTTTTGCCAGGGTATCGCAACACATGGTCCATTTTTAACGTGTTTATTTTAATAAAATGAAAAGTAATATTCAATAAAAGAAGCTGTATTCTGATGTTGTCAGTCAGGACTCTGTTGCAGTCTTCACTTGACAGTATTTCTTTCTGTCTGTGATGGGGTTTGTTTTTACAGTTAATTTGCCTTCCCATAGTGGGGAGGACTGTATTTATTAGATCTTACCCTGCCTAATCTAACCTGAACACCTGCTGGGAAGCTGTAATACAATGTTAACTGCAGTGGTGAGATAAGGACCTGATTCGCTTTTACTTGACATGTTTCATATTCACCATATTTCTTTAAAAAACATTTGGAAAATTTTGGTTGATGTGCATATTTGTTTAGGCTGTCCCATCAGTCGCTGCTGTGTTTCACTTCCATAAGCAATGCTGTGGCTGACTCCAGTATGTTCCTGCATGAGTCTCTTGATAATCTTTTATATGAGATGCAATCTGTCTCCTTCCAGACTTCATACATCCACAGGCTTATTTAATTTTGAGACTTCTTTCACTTCACTGTTCTTTTTTCCGTGGATAACTCAGTACTTCATGGCTTAGACAGATCTTCAAAGAGACACTCATTGATATTGCAAAAGGAGTGAGCAACATTCATCTAGAAAGTGTGTTGCTCCTGTGCCTTGTTCCAATGTATGATTAATCAGTTTGCAACCGGTCAATTAACACATTAATTAATTGATGAGGTAGTATTTGAGATTATTATGCGATAGTGCCAAAATACTTTTTATCATTTTTGTATGGGATATTACATGGCTTTTGTTAGGTGTCTTACCACCCGTAGGAAGCAGACAGTTGACATGTCATTTGTGTTAGAAATAGCATTCAGCAAGATATGTATTATTTTGTCTCTATATATGCAAGCAATATTATATTCTGTATTCACTGAATTGAAGGACATTACTCATTTTGGTGTTTCCATATAAGTATAACTTCACTTACACATGCTGAGACCAGAAACATACCTGCAGCTGAAAAGATAAGATCTGAAAGAACAATACCCATGCATCATTACAAATAAATTTCTTGTACAAGTGTATATTCCTTATAGTTTTGTGCATGAATGATTTGTGTGTGTTCAAATGAAGAACAAAGTGTTTCCCACGTTTGGCTCTGGCAGGCTGAACTTTAAGTGTGAAAACTGGACAAACATAAAGATTCATTACTGGCCTCACATCTGAGGAAGATCTAGATCATAATATTTTCCCCCAGAGTCCTCTTTAGGCTTGTATTTAGTATATGAGCTTTAGATCTTCCTGTTCAGTGGTACTCTAGCATGGGAGGAGGAGCTTTGGCTCCTGAAATACTGCCCAGAAAACTGAGATGTGAGTGTGGCACGTCTCCACCTAAGAGCTGTGTTAGGACAGGGATGTGCTGGGGATCTGATCCTCATCTGCTGGCATCAAAGAGCCACCTGTATGAGTTGAATCTTGCTTCCCTTGTGTTCCTTTCATTCGTGTAGAAGTGAGGAGGCAAGGGAGTGGGATGAGAAGGTCTAGGGTGAGCCAAGGTTCTGCCCCTGGGAGGGAGAAGAGCCAGCAGGAACGAAGGGCACAGAGGACCTCCTGAGTCTGTCACTGAACAAGTACTCTATGTGGCTAATTTAGCTGAAAATTTAGTTTGGCTGTCTCTTTACATTCTTAATGCTTTTCTGTGTATGAGGGAGAAAGCACTCTATAACTGGTGACTTCTATTATGCGACTTTCACAAGTGCTTTTTGATTTTGCATGTGACTGGTTTCTCATGTGACATGTCCACTGCTTTTTCCAGCAACAATGCTATTATGTTTGGAGTTAGAGAAAAAAACGTGTAGAACACCATGCTAGAGAAATTCTGGTGGTTGTGTACTTTCTTAATGACTGCTTCCCACTTGATTTTAGAGTCAAAGTTACACAAGCAATTTTATCATCAAAGGTTTCTGGATTTGAAAACTTTGTGTTCTTATGAGGTGGTGTCTCATATGGGATTAAATTTACCAACTGCCAAAATGCTAAGTCTGAAAAAGAAGGATGCCATTTTTCTTTTTTACTTCTTTCTTTAGGTCAGTTTATCCAGATCAGAATTCTGGGAATATTCAAAAAATAACAGTTACTTTGTTACAGTTCTGTATATGTGTGGAAATGTGGAGTTGTTGCAGTTGATTTTTTTTTTTTTTTGGTGTTGTTTTATTTGGCTTTGTTAATGGTGAGCTGCCAATGAAATGATTAAAATTCCACCCACTTCAGCACAATCTGTATAAACATGGGCCTTCAGAAGGCCAGGGCTCTTTTAGTTTTAATCTGAAATATTTTCTGTCTTCATTCAGTGTCTTCGTTATCTTTTTTACACTGTTCTGCTTTATTGGGGTCTGCTCCATTAACATGATCCAAAATGATGCTTGATGCTTCCCTGGCTGATGACAGGGGTAGGTGAGGTGTTGTCTCCTATTCCCTGTCCATGGTTTCCCTGAGGTCCCACACTGGCTGTCAGAGCTCAGGTGAATTGTAGATTGGCTATTTTTGTGAAAATGCATTTCACAAAATGAGGTTCATTTCTTTAGGGTAATGTAATGGTGGGTTGCCAAACAGCCTTCAGGAATAAGGAACAGACTCCCAGAGAAAGTGTAGCTAATTTGAAGTAATTTGGGGCCTCTCATCAAAAAGCTTTGGCAAAGCTTTCTTGTGTGTTTTGAGTAGGTAAACATCAAGACTTTGCCTCATCCCATTGCTAAAATAAATATCTAGAGAAACAAAACTTTCTTTAATCAAGGAAAAGAGAAGGAAAGAGGTCACTGGGACTATCACTAAACCTGCAAAATTTCTCTGGAAAATACAGACAAATGTGTGAATCACATCTGTAATTTCATTAAAATTACAATAAATTAGACACCCAAGAATTATTCAGTTGTCTTTTGTCTTCGGGTGCTTTTGACATTCTCAAAGTTTGTTATTTGGTCTTTTATGAGAACTTCACAAGTGCTAAGGATGTCACATGCTGTCTATTGTCTGTTACAGCCCTTTGCCTCTTGACCGGGTCTTCAGTTATGTTTTTATTAGTAGCCATTTAAGTAATATTTGGGTTTGCAGTTTGACTTTCATCACTGATTTTAAATGTGCATTTAATTTAGTGAGTGAGGGACTTAAAATGCTTTGGATTCTATTTCAGAGTTATTTTTCTTGCAAGATGATTTGAATTGATTGATAGCTGCTTCATGTGTTGAGTGTCAATGGCAATATAATCTTTTCCTTAATTTAGTACTTCTTTTGGTGTTCAGACTGACAAATTGCATACACAGTCTTTGTTATAAATGGTGAATAAAATATATATAACATGTGGTTATGTTTTATTTGTGTGATGTCTTGGAATTCAGCTCATGAGGCAAAAAATCAGTATTATAGAATTAGTTAAATAATACTGAGTACACATAAGAGAAGAACTGGAAAGTGTGTAAAACTACATTGTTATTGAAATTAAGGAATTATCAGAAAATGAGTTAACCAGCACTGTATGTGCATTACAATTATCATTTTCATTTGGATCAGGGGTGTGTATTTTGAAGCCACTCTGTTGATTATCTGCACTCATTGAGCTTGATTGGGTTCCCATCCTGGAGCAGCCTTGGAGCAGGTGGATGCAATTGTTTTTATATGAAATTAGAGCACCAAATGCACCAGTGTGTGCTCAGCCTACATCAGGTACTCAGGGTCTTTGAAAAACCAAACTTTGCTTTGCCTCTACATGTGAGGGCCGGTTGTTAGATACCTTGGACAGTATCTGTAGGTAGGAGTATGTGGCTGTCTGAACAGATTGGTTTTGGTCTCCATTTCTTTTTTGGAGCTATGTCAGCCTTTTCTGCCAAGTATGTATGGATTTGGAAGGGGAAAAGTCCTTACTTCCAATCAGTTCTCCAAGCTTTAAGGAAACCTGTTCTTGAACTGGACTGAACTAAAGAAAATGCTCTTTATTATCAACAAAATAGTTTGTGATTAGAAGTTTGATTTCCTGTTGTGTTTACTTCCTTGTAAACTTCAGCAGCAGCTATTTGCTCTTCAAATTTAATATAAATTCTTTAATAGAATAAGAAAACTTAAGTTTATAATAATAAAATTTTCACATTCTGAAAGCTTAGTTTTTGGAGATATTTTCTGAGTGTTAAGGATGTCATACACTGTCTGTAGCTGAGTTATAATGACTTCTTCGCTATTTTGAAGTGAGAAATCTCCATAGAAATAATTATTTGTTTTGTCAGTCGCTGATACTTCTAGTCTCCAAAACCCTTGGATGCAAATTATACCTGGCTCTCATTATTTCTGCTCTTTCTCATCTTCTATTGAAAGTATATTTCAAAAGGAGTAAGTATGGGTGATACTTTGCTAATGTCCTTCTGCTATAAAGTTGGAATACAGAAGATGCAAAGAAATCAGGCATCTTTTGTGTATTTTCCTTATTTTCTTGTTGTCCCTTCTTGTACCTGTTTTGTTTGTTGTTATTTCAAAGTGGCTCTTCCAGAACATGGGTAGGAGCCCCCTGGGCAGGTCAAGGGAGATGCTTCTCCCCCTTTCCTCTGCTTTTGTGAGACCTCTCTGGGAGTGCTGCAACCTGTTCTTGGGCCCCCGAAATAAGAAGATATGGATCTGCTGGATCCATAGGCCATAGGAGATGAGACTTCAGAAGACTGAAGCACCTCTCCTGTGAGAACAGGCTGGGAAAAGAAGGCTCCAGGAAGACCTTATAACACTGTGCAGTACCTGAAGGTGGTAGGACAAGGGTGAATGGCTTTAAACCAAAGGGGGATGGATGTTAGGAAGAAGATTTTTACTGTGGGAGTGATGATGCTCTAGAACAAGTTATCCAGGGAAGCTGTGAATGCTCTATTCCTGGAAGTGTTCAAAGCCAGGTTGAATGGGACTTTGAGTGACTTGGTCTAGTGAAAGGTGTCCCTACCTGTGGTAATGGGTTGGAAGTACATGGTCTTTAAGGTCCTTCCAACCCAAACCAGTCCATGATTCTTTGTTGCTAAGACATGATCTTGAAGAAAATGAGCCTCTTCTGTGCTCATGCGCTCATCATCAGTGACGTAAGCACAGAAGTGGCAGGGATGGGTGGGGAGAAAAATCGTGCTCTGCTGCCTCCCGGTGACCAGTTGCATCAGCGTGGGTGTCCCATTTACTCAGAGCCGTCTGTGTCCTTCTGAGACAGCCGGCACTGGGCTGTGACAAATAGAGCAAAGGAAAAGTGCATCTGTGTGCTGGGAAGCAAGAAGTGTTTCTGTGGCTGTGGCCCACTGGTCTGTGCTTAGTGCATTTTCAGAACTGGCCCTGTGGGACTGCGGGGAGGGAGGATGAGCTGCTTTGGGTCCATGACTTTGTCCTTTGCATGGCAGAGTGTGAGCCCTAGCCTGGAGCTGGCCAAGCAGGCAGTGTATGTACAACTTCTGTGCAGAGCCCATGAGAGCACAGACTACGTGCCCAGTGGGTGCAAGTCAATGAACTCATTGTCCTTGTGCTTACCTGGCACAGGGTTGCAGTTGTCATATATGCAACAACTGAAAGTGGAGGAAAAAATTCTCCTGTTGCCTTTGGACTACCTAGGTCCAAGGTAAGCACTGTTACTGAAAAAGAGGACTTTTTTTTGTTCAAAGTGTTTTGTGCTTTTGTCTACTAAGGAAAGATTATTGCTTTTAGTATTTCTTTCTTCTAGATAATGAGTGTACTTGAACAATGTGTTAAGCATCACAGCTCTTCGGAGTAGGGAGTACTGTCAACTCTTGGCTTATTTTCTCATGTAGTTTGGTCCCCAGTTTGACTACAGCAGCAAAATTTCACAGTGTGTGCACAGAATTTTATGTTCATTTTCTACAAAGTGTTTCTTTGGCATATTATGTGCTGTCATTTGATACTGCAGTTTTATATTCTTCCCTTCCTTTCCTACCCTGTCCCTACTGTGGTTTTCATATCTGTCAAAAAAAGTGGCTTTATGGCTATTTGCAATTATTTACCTTTTTCACAACACTAGTTCAGTATGGTTTGTATTTTCTTCCAGATTGTTACATTACACTTTCAGGTCGTTAATCTCTACATTCTCTTCCCAGGAAGATTGTGGAGAATTGGACCTCGATGGTCTCCTGGAATTTTCTGTAGCAGAGTCCAAGGTCATGAGGCTGAATGCATTGTTTGAATATTCATCTAGCAGGACCTTTGGATATGCAGTGACTGAACTCAGCTGAGCACTGCTGCTTGCAATGATCAGTCTTTGTTTATTTAACCCAGGCTGTACTTTAAAGAGGTTTGGGTTACAGGCATATTTGGAGTCCTATATAGATCACAGCATCACCAATGTCCTTGTATTATCTCTGAGAATCTTTATTGCGGAGAGGGAGGCTCAATTCTTTTCACATGGTTATATAATTCATGAGTTATTCTTATGGCTTTTAGACCTTATTATTTGGGGATATTTTCAAAGAAGTTACAAGGTCAACATTTCAGAAGAAAAGTGAGGCTGTATTTTATAGCTGAGGCAGTGAGATGCTTGCATTACCAGTTCCAGTAGAATTTAAGTTTAGTTAAAAACATCTGTAGCTCTTTTGGTTTCAAGAGGACCTCTCTCCCAAACGTGTTGAGCTAAAAGCTCTTTTCCAGATTTTGCCATTAGACAACTCCAGGACTTGCCAGTTCACAAACTTTGCCAAACTGCAGACAAGTAGTTCTGATAACATAGTGGGCAGTTTCCTTGTGGCTATTTCAATCCTTGGGACAGAAGGGAAAATGGCAAAAGTCACATGTGCTTCCACTTAAATTTCTTCTGGATGACAGGAATAGTTATAAAAGGTAGTTCATGAATATTCACCGGGAAGGAGAAATAGAAACACTGAAAAACTGGAGTAGAGGACTGGAGGTACAGGGTTAGGACACCTTCGTCCTAGACTCAGCCTCTGAAGAAATCCTGGTGGAGAAGGTGGGATCATCTAGGGGAAGGGAGGTAGATTTTGGGTGTTTTCAGGAGATTTGTTGTAGGACATATTGGGCACACTCATTTCACCTTTCACACATATTAAGAGGTTGTTTCTTTAAAAATTATACATAAATGAAAGAAATCTGCCAGACCTGCAATGTTCAGCACTTCAGTCTCTTATGGACTTTCAAAAGATATGTGCTCAGAGCAGGTTTGGTGCTTGTCTGTAGGTCTGTGTCTGTGGGGTGCAGTGTCTATGGGTGCAAACCTGTGACACTTTGTGAGGTCAGATGAAGAAAGAGGGTTTTGTGTCCTGCTTATGATCCCATTGCCTCTCCAGCGTCCTGAGATGGAGAGGACAGCCAGCTGCTCACAGGCTGCTCCCACCTGCACAGCAATGCTCCAGGTGAGCAGCACAGCCACTTCTGGGATCCACATTGTGTTAAGTCTCAGTTGTCCAGGCTAGCTTCCAGTACTGCGCTCTATTAGTGCGGCTGTTTCTGCTGAATAGGTGCTGGAATACTCTTGGGAGTGCTGTGCCAGCAGTCCAGGGCAGGTGTTAATCTCCAGTGAAGGGGAGATGACAGGCAATGGGGCAGGCCAAGGGCTGTAACCTTTTCAGTCAGCACAGCTGGCATGGCAGGGCGACGTGCGGCCAAATACCTCGTCTTTGGGAAGGCACATAATACCCACTGTGCTTTTATTTATCATTATACATACCAAATATGTTATCTTTAACTTATGCAGTGAGAGGTTTTTGTGCTGGAGATAAAACTCCAGTGATTGCAGCTCAGTTTTGCAATGTCCATCCATTCTTCGTGGGATATAAGAATAATTTTGCTGTAAGAATATTTGCAATACAACTGTAGCTCCACTGCAGCTATTTGAAACATTTTGAATGGTTATGGCAAAAAAAAATTCAGAAATGCAGTTTTGGACATCACTATAAGTTAGTGCATGCTGCTCAAGGGGCTCTGCACTAATCAGACCTTACGCTGTGGAATCAGTCATTCTATCACTGGCTGTGCCTAATGCTCAGTGCTGTAGAAGCAGATGAAAAATTCATAATGCAAGTGTGTGCGCCTGTGTGAATACAATTACAGAAGGAATTCATCCACAGTAACTTCAAAGAGCACTCTCCAGCAGGCAGAAAATCACAGTTTAACGCATGGAGTCTTCTGTCCCAAGACATTTGTCCGTGTTGCCTTGCAGGGCACAGTTTGTCTTCTTCAGCATATGCAGTACTAATGATGCAACCCCACTTTCAAATACTCAGCTGAGACACACAGCCCTGAGAAACGCTCATTATTCCTTGGCTTCACTCTTCCTTTTATTTCTTATTTATTCAAACAGATTACATTCCCATTTGGATAGGATTAGCTGTGGTTTGAAAGTATTGCTGCGGTTAGTCCTGTGAACATGAGTGTAGTATTTAGCGGAGTGAGGTCTGTTTCATGACCTGAAACCTCTTGGACAGAGCACACAAGGGTGTCAGCATTTGTATCTAACTAGATTTCCTGTTGTATAAAGGCATGAGGCACGTTTGGGGACCTCTTAGGAACTTTCCCATGGGGTAGAACACAGCATTTGGGGGTATCTGCATAGCTTTTTTAGGAAACATGGATTTTTTTTCTCCTTTGCTGTTGAGCTTCTGATTAATATTAACAAATGTATTCATTACAAGCTAAAATAGTAGTGCTTAACATTTTACCGTGATGGGGCACATAAGAGCATCATGCAGAGTGAGAGAGCATCATGCAGACCTGCGTGTGCATGCATGCCCCGAGTGTGCCCCCATCCTCATATAGCCTAATGAAACCCATATAATGAAACCTGTATATATAGGAGTTTATTAGCAGTCAGCTGGGTGACTTTGTCCTCAAGCAATTTAATTTTGCATTTTGAGGATTACAAATAATCAGGTGAGTGCAATAGGTGTGATTTATACTTGTGCGATTCAGTATGGCAAATCCCAATTTTTTTAGGCTTATGCAGTTTGTCTTCTAAATTCATTTTTCAGAATATGAAACAGGGCATTTCATCTATTCTGAATAGCTCTGTTGCTCCTATGAATACAAAATATTTTTTCCTAATTTCATTTAGCGGTTTTATTTTGGATACAAGTAATTTTGTTAGTGTTGGAAACCCGTGCATAGTAACATAGTTCTGATGCTGAAGAACTGAAACTCTAATTGACTGGCCTTGTCTCTCTGAAGGCAGAGTGCAATGTAAACAAGAAAACATGAGCCATAAATCGTGAAAAGCTTACTTTTTGGATTTTAACCTCCTGAGCTAGACTATCAAAAATTGGTGCTGGGAACTAACCTAAGCATGAATGCACACCGTTATTTTAATAGGAAACATACAGGTTTTTATCCTCTGTAATGGAGGTGTTATTAAAGCACAGTGTAACTGTTTTGTGCTAAGAATGTGTTTCTTAGCACAAATTAAATTGTTCTTTGGCTCAAATTGAAGTAAAGTAAGAATTTGCTTATATTAATATTAACAGAGTGCAAACTAAACTAAGCACAATGCCAGTTTCCCTGGGGAAGCACTTTGAGCACCCCAAAGGAAACTTGTGTCCACCTCAGGCCATCCTTCTGCTAAGGGGGCTCGCTGTATGTGCCCTGCTGTTCTGAGGTGGATGGCATGTGGTGCAGGTTGACATCACTAGGCAGGAGGTAAGCATAATCCTCACATTAACTTTAGTGGCTTTAGCAAAGCTCCTCTGAGAACCCTTATCTTCAGGAAAGATGTGATTACCTGTAAAGGATCTGTGTCTGAGGAAAAAAGTTTCTAACCTTCTTAAGCATAGTCTCAGGAAGAACAGGAGGTTTTTCTTGCCATTTTGGTTTTGTGAAGCAGGAGCCACAGATATACCACAAGATGACAGGTTATAAACCTAGATTGCAGCTGTACATCTTAAGTCATGCAAACTCAGGCACAGTCAGTTCTTTTCCTGACTATGTTTGCTTAAATGAAGCCTAAGAGCTTAAAAATTTAAGAATATCCAAATATCTACATCCTTAAGTGGGAAATGTGTGTACCTGTTTTTGATTCCCCAAGTAAGTCTGTATCTCTTAGTTTTAATTCATGAGCTCTAAAGAAACTTGTGGCTAGTGTTGTGTGCAATGACTGGTGCAGAATTCAGCATCAGGAATATGAAAACTCTCGTCTGCTGTCTTCTTAGCATTTCTGTGCAGTTTGGCTTTTCTGCCCATAGCCAGATATCCTTTGCTACCTTCAGGATCTTCCTTGTGATGGAGACTGCTCTTACCAGCTGTATCCCATCAGGTCCTGATCTTGCTGCTGTATAAATGACAGTCACCTTGCATGGTCCTCTGTACCTGATGTAAAGCTATCTGTAGTCAGAGAGAGACTTCAGTGAACTTTGTGTCTCACCCTTTCCCAGGAGCTGAAGCTACACCAAAGATCCTCCACTCCCACAAGAAATTGGAACAATCTCAAATCTTTCCATGTTTGCAATTGATTCCAGCTCCTGTGGTATAGCTTATCTCATCCTGAGTAACACTGGGAACTAGAGCTTACTACTTCTCCAAACTGAACATGGAAGAGGAGAATCTGTTCTTTGCTTCTGTTTTTATATCCCAATGAAAAGCAGTACCTAGTACTTAATAGCAAACCTCTGATTTCTAACTGCAGTCCACTCACTGAATCAAGGAACTGGAGATTGGTTCCTCATTTTCATTTTTCCTAGACTTTTCCCATCACTTTGAGCCAATGAATAAATTGCCCCTGTGTTTTCTTGGCTATAATATGTCCTCATTGTACTCCACAGCTGAAATGAATTCTCAGAGAGCAGGAAACGCTTTTCCCAAATGTATTTGTAGTATATCCTTATTTTCTTGGTAAGGATGGTTTCTAGAACTTTTCCTAGTTACCTGTATGTATACATTTCTAAAGAAAATTGAATTAGTCCAATTCCTTGTTTTATTTATATTACTCTTTATCAACATTCAGGTACCCATGATCAAGGTGGTGAAACTGTTTTTACAAGAATCCAGCACTGAAAGAAGGCTGATTCTTTGATTGCTTTCTGAGATGCTAAAAGAGGGGACCTTAAGTGTTTTAGCAGTATGAAGTAAGCCAGTGCATTTTTGTATTTCAAATTGTTATGCAAAGACATTTGAAGCCTCCTGTGGTTATTAGGCTTGTTCAGATGGATCCAGGGATATCATGCAGAGCTGCAAAAAGCATTTTATGATTCAGGCTGGTATCTGGTGAAGCAGTCTTCAGAAGAACTCCTTTATGCTTTCCAACAGCACTTTACATTTTAAGCTATACTAATCATTTTCCAAATACATTCTGAAGGGCTGGTAGCATTTCAAGAATGTGCAGTGTGAGGGGGTGCAGAATCTAACAGGCAGAGAGAGGTGAGGCTGCTGTGGCTCTGTGTCCCCAGGTCTGGTTGTATCCCCAAGAGGCACGTGTGCACATTGTGTGTGTGTGTGTATAAACAGGGTTGCACAGACACACAGATCAACACAGACAGAGGGTACACAGCCGTGACACAAATGGCAGTGCCATCGATGGCCTGGTTGGTTTCTGGTTGGTTTGTGTAAAATGAAAGTCACATGTAGACATCTATACAGCATGTCTTTGCACACAGACACGCAGTGTATGTATGCACGTGTGTGTTCTCAGTCTAGCCTGTAGCTGCCCCTGGATCCCTCCCAGTCTCCCCAGCTGCTGGCACCTGGGCATGCAAGCCAGTGCCATTGCTGGTACCCCAAACCAGGGATCTCTCTGCCCAAACTGCTGCATTCAGAGCCTTGTACAAACATGTGCAGGCAGAACAGACTGCCCACAGGGATGGCCCCCTCCTCTGATAGCTTGGGAGGGTGATGAATGTCTGTGGTAATCAGGTATTAATCAGCCACCCTAATGAAGAGGCTTTGTGCTCGGAGCTGCTGAGGCTCAGGCTGTGTGTCTCAACTGAGATGTTCCTCCTATTTCTTTACTAAAGCTTATGAATTAGGCTCATTTCCTTAAGGACCCCTTTGAATATTTCTTACAGCATTGTTTGTCTTCCTTTTTTATTTTTTTCCTGGAAGGCTGAGTGTAAATATGATTTCTTTTAATGCTCGAGTTGTGGGATTTCTCCCACTGACTTCACACTGCTGAGAGAGGGGGGCTGCACAGATATATCTTTTGAGAAACTGTAGCTGAAACCTTGTGTCCCTGTGGCAGATCGCTGGGAGGCATTCAAGAAAGCTTTGAGCTATTCGGTGGGAAACAAAGAGCACTGGTTTACCCTGGAAAGATGAGTCAGTACCCTGGAAAGAAGGAGGTCTTGGTGTGTGTCATATTACTCTGAGTCAGCTTTATCACTGAGGAGATTTAATGATAAAAGCATGTTTATTCAAAATACAGATTTACGGGAATGGAATGAAGTCATTCAAAAAGTTAAAATCACAAAAACATATTGCTAAGGGTACACATTGCAAATTCCTCTCTTCAGCTTCAGCATTTTAGGTACTTTGTGAGGCTACTTTGCTCTTGCAGTGTGCTCTGAAAAGTACTTATAATTAAATGATAAGTTATGAATATCTGGCTTTGGTTTCTGGAGAGAGCTGCTTTGGGTAGTCTCTTCCATTGCTGGCCCAGGAGGGAACAAGCTCCTGCCTCTTTCCTGAGTAACTGACCCTGGTCCCTGTGGTGGGTCAGAGTCACTCACACCCGCATCTCACCACCCTGGATTGATGAGCATTTCCTCATAGCAGTGGTTTAAGTAGGCATGAAACAGTTTTAATTGTTTTTATACTCCATGCAGCATGTGAATTAAGAGTTTTCTTTCAGGAGCAGTAACAGCAATAGATTTTTTCTTCACCATATTGATGTACTTGCTGCTCTGCAGAGCAGCTAGCCCAGGTCTGTAAACTTGTGGAAAGAGGAACAGAGCACCTGGGAACTGTGATCTTTTCCTATCTAAAAGATTAACATCTCCGAGGACCTGCCAGAGTCTGGTTTCCTACTGAGTTTGTTTCGTTTTGCTGCACTGGAAGTGGTCTTTGATGGAATAGAAATAATGAAGAGGGAATGCCTAAGGAAAAGGAAGTAAGCTTATTAGAAATTTTGAGCTTCAGATCTAGTTTTGGAACTTAAAGTAGTCAACACTTGGTTGAAATTAAATTACAGGCCCCTAGGCTGAATTTGTGACTGAAACTGAAGGAAAGGACAGAGGATAGATTGACCTTCAGATATTAAAAAAAATGTGATTCTTTTTGTATTTAGGGTGAAATTAGAAAGGACTTCTGTCCTAAGGGGAGTGAAATTAGTTGATCCAAGGTGACCTTTTCAGTTCATTGCACTGGTTGGCTGTCCTGTAGGATGAAACAGCTGAGGACCAGAATCATGGCTATAACAACACCAGGAAGGTGTATTGATTAATAGGATTAGTGAGATTGTCCTGAGTTGTGAGCCAGTGAACTGCATTTCAAATGTCAACATTTAGCCTAAAACAGCGAACCTGTCTTGAAATTAGAAGTTTTCATTACATAAGGCTGGGAGTGCTTGCAGATAGATATTTGAGATGCCAACCATCTGCTGCACCAACATTAACTGTAGTCCTCAGTTCTGATGTGCCAAATACCTTCTACAGCCTAAATGTCTGGGTCTGTGATTATAATACTGAAGGTTGCTTTAGTTGTGATAGCAGCTGATGTGTGCTGTATTTCTCCATGTAAACAACATCATTCAAGTAGTTTGTTCCAGCTGCTGGCTCCCTCGGTAGGTGTCAGCTGGAAGCGATGCCTTGGCACTAGAAGAATCACTGTTAGAGCAAAGTTGGTGTCACTGCTTACTTGGTTGACTTTATCTCAACAATTTTTTTCATTAGTTTTGAAAATTATATAATTCTCTGCTGAACTGCTGAAAGCTCTGGTGTCCTTGGTGGGACAGATCTGTTCAGTTTTTCTTTCAAAATGCAAGGAGGTTCCCTAGATCTACTGTGTTGCGAGCGCCTGCTAAGGATTTATTTATTTTTTAACTGTAGAAAACACTGGATTGAAATGAAAAAAACAAGAACTTGACCTTATTTTAAAACAAAATATTGATTTTTTTTTTTTTCCCCTACTGATAAATGGGCTTTGGCAGTTGGTAATCAATAGTTTCGAACTTTTGAATGTTTGTGCGATGCTAACCTAGATGCAGAGCAATTAACTGTTTCTAGTGCCTGGAGAGGAATTTGAACGTTCTGCTGGGCAATGATTAGGCTTTATGGATCTTTCAACTCTGGTAAGACTCCAAAAATGTGTAAAACCTCTGTTTTGTAAATTAAGATCAGAAACTATTATTAGCTTTTGTTTGTAGTTCAAGCATGATGTCATATTTGGCATAGTGCTAAAGAAAAACTCCCAGCTTGTGGATCTGTTCTTTCTCAACTCGATGTCTTCGGTGTTTGCTCTTGAGGCTGTCTATCTCTCCAAAAGAGGAATGGTTTGTGTGATACCAGCTTTCTGAGGGCTGATTTAGTGTTATCGCCCTCATGGGAAGAGGGACAGGAGGCTTTGTTTGGAGCTGGTCATGACTGTGTGATTTCCAGACAGCTTATCCTTACATAAAAGTGTCACAGCTTTAACTTTTTATGCTGGTATAAAGTTCTCTAAGGACATTCCAGATAGACAGCCCTGGGCTTTGTGGGAGGGGTGCGCAGGATTTGCTCCTGCCTTTTTTGCCCCTTTTTCCAGTCATTTTATTTATATTGCTAAGTCATAATGCATATTTATGTATGCTAAATGATTAATTTAGTGTTAAAAAAGACTTGTGGAAGCACAACATCATAAAAAGCCCCCGTGTTTGGTTTTGTAAAACCTCACAGGAGACAATGTTCTTCCAAGTTCCATGAAGTTGCAGTGTGTTAATGGCCCTTTTGTAACATCTTTTCCAGTCTTGCTTTTTCCCCTCTGCAAAGAGGGTAAGGGCTGCTGAATTTTGGCGTAACTATATTAAGTAGGAGTCACTGCAGTTGTGGAGGAATAGTTTGGTCTGTAGTAAGTCTCTTTTCGGTTATTTGAAGTTTTCCATAATATTTATTTGAATAAAGTTCAAATTTACAAAAGGCTTGAAGCCCTCCTGTATATTGTGGCTATTTAAATTTAATTTACTTTTGCTACAATGAGGTATAAACAAAGTCTGTTCATTGGAAAGGCAAGTATAAGGAAAGGGGAATACTCTTTATCATTCAGTTAAAAAAAAAGATTCTTTCAAACCAGTCACATGATCAGTTTGTAAGGACTGTCTTATTAATTCTCTGAAATTACTGTTTCTGAGTTTATTGGACAAATATGCGTAAGGGTTTAAGAAGAACACCGTAGGATTTGCAGCGAAAGGTAAAATACATATTTATCAGATGACTTGTTTCTGGTTTTTGTTTGCAGGCTGAAACATCCACCTTACTGTTGTCTGTAGAAATGTTTCCTTCTTCCAAACCTGGAGCTTCTTTCTCTTACAAGGTTGAAAAGTCTGTGGTAGTTTGAGGGGTAGAGGAGCCAAAATATAATGTTAGAATTATGGCAGATTTACAGCCTGGTAACTTGTGAATGAATAGGACCATAAAAGTAAACCTCACATTGCTAGAAAGCAAGCACTCCCCTCTTCCTAAAGGAATTGTACAACATGTTTGTAGCTACAGTGTATCCTGAGAAGAGGCTTTTGACACTGTTGTTATATTGGACAAAATAGAAGAAATACTAAAGAAATAGACACTGAAGAGATAAACAGAATGGTAAATATTCCAGAGCTGGAATTTACATTTATAACTCCACATTAAAGCTAGATGTCATGAATGAAACAGCTCAGCCTCGCAGGCGTGTGGACAGAAAAGGCAGCCCAGTGAATGACCTTTGTTATGGCAGTAGTGAGGCAGGACATTGTGTCCTAGGTTACAATGTAAAAATATTCCAGAAGGTCTGTATTCTATCTCCATCTTCACGAACTGTTAAAACCAGGAGGGGCAGTGTTTTCCTTACCTCCTCCCCCGGACCATCTCCTGTTAATGGGCCATCAAT